>CM034303.1:29004664-29233971 GCA_019925795.1 Dendrobium chrysotoxum | reverse complement strand
AGAAAAGTAAAAGTACATTAAAATTAAAATTATAGATAGACTCATCCTTGTCTATCCGATCTTGAGCTTGATTCTTTAATTAACATGCATGTTGTACTTGACTGTTAGTCAACACACAAACAAGTATATAATACAAATACTATGAGAATAAAAATGTGAGCCACAAAGTTTGTTATCATCAAAAACATAAACTCATGAGCTCGAGTTGCAACACAAAACACAAAAATGATTCTTGTGTTGCAATATAAAACTAAAATACTTCAATAAATATCCATTTCTTATTTGAGAATTTACACTTAGCAAACTAATCAGCTTCCCGTTAGATCGATGATCTCCACCAAATCCACTCACATATACATTTGACCCAACTAAACTTCACCCTCCTAGATGTGGGCTCCGAAAATTCCACAATGCGCCCCGGCCTCTCCGTGCCAGTGTCTTTTCTTTTCTATTTATATGACGGCGAAGAGTTTTAACAAATTTAGGTTCCAGGTGAATTTTCAAAAGGCAAATTAGGTTTTAGATAAGACACTACCCAGAGATTTTGTTCTCATTTTGTGAGGACTTTTTTATCTGAGTTCTGATTTCCTATAGGCGCAACCCCCTATAGTTAATTACCCCTCCCGATAATGAGAGAGAACTTTCGATTAAGGTTAGTCGTTAAAGAGATTACATAGGTTATAAAAAAATCCAACATGTAATAGCAACAATTTTAGAGTTTGAATTTGATTTTATAATTTGGAATTTATCACCATAAACTTAAAACTAGTGGTGGGGGAATGAAGATGAGCCCGATCAAGATCCCATGGTTCCGTCATCCCAGGCCGTCATGATCCCTGGTCTACTTAGTCAGAGGAGGTAGTCAACCCACCTGACAGAAGATACCTTATCGGCAGACATGGATTGCTTCATCCAAGAATACCTTATAGACCTGGATTGGTGTTTGTCTAAGGGAAAAATTAGAATCCGCCTTAGCTGACAGAGGGCTTTATGCCTATCGAACATATCTTATGATTCATTACTCAAGGGTTTGAAACCGTTAGGGAGCATACGGGCTTTGGTCACGATCGTAATATAATGGTGGTATTTTACGGCAAAACCACCCGATCAGAGGGCACGTGCCACGTCCCTGCTAGCAAGAGTCTATTTAAGGATGAATCTTAGTGATACACCCGACACAACATTCGCTTTTTATGAGTTATGGTTAATTTCAAATTTATCACCTTCGGTAAATAGTTGTGGGAGGTGGATGAGTTCCAGTTTTATATTTTTAGGTGATATATTTCAACTTAAGAATTCCATCTTTTATTGATTTTGAGATTTAACCCCTCCGATTGAGATTTCGCGTCAACGCGGCCATCATCGGGGTGACGTTAAAAATCACTTGTAATTTCGTAGAAATTTTAGAGGCATTTTATGATTCAGGTCAGTTTAACTCTGGTCCTTTCATGGAGGAGGATGAAACTTGAATATTAAACCCGCGTAGCATTCTCGAACCGTTGGATTTAGAAATCATAAGTGACGATCAAAGCACATGCGAGATGTGTTTAATTTGTAATAAACTATTATATTAGTAAGCATTTGACCCTGCGCAGCATTCTCGGACATTTATGTTTGCAACTTTAACACGTTGACCGGAGCACATGCAAGGTGTATTTTAACACAAATTAGAGTTATCATAACGATATAGCCTTCTATCCGCTTGTATAAATATTGCGGATCCGATGACAGACTCTAACTCACTTGCATACAATCAAATGGATTATAGCTTCATCACATTTACAGATTTTCTGAAGTAGCAAGTAATCATCAAGCTCTTAGTAATATAGCATAGCTTATAGCTTTCTAGATTAATAAGACCCTTGTTTTTAAAATAGCATTGTTTGCATCATTGACATTTAATGAAGATGGATTTAGAAGTGTTGTATAACTCTCCTATAACTAAAGGGAAGGAACTAGTCCATCTCTCATAAGAATTAACTTATTTGTCCCCATGTCATATTCATAACAGCTACTAGGATAAGGGTTATGAATTTCTTATTTCACAATCGCAACAATTGTCAGGGGAAATAATAGATAAAAGCATGCATAATCAAGTGTCAAGGTGGGATATCAGTCCTTCCCAAGATTCATAGTCTTGTTGTACAAGTTGCAGAGCAAACACAAGGAGAGCTATAAAGGTTTCTTGCAAACATATTTGATTGGAAACTTGCAGTGTTTTGGTTAACTCTATAAGAATCTCAACAAAAGAAATAGCATACAAATGCCTTTCATCTATTGCATTTTCATGGTTATATCAAAATGGATCCAACAAACGATCTATCATTCCCTAAACGATGGATAAAAGTAGGACCACTCAATCCAACATCAACTAGTATATCAAGAAACCCATGTCCTAAATATACTAGCTCAATAAAGTAGTACATGATTTCCCGCTTTTTATTAACTAAAATGACACAAATTTTAATTATATATATGTATGTTTTTTTTCGTTATTAAAATAACAAATTTTATTTTGAAAATAATTATAAGGGTTCTTTGCGTCATTTGAAATTTCAGCAACCTCCCAGCATCCCCTCCTCACGAGGGGAGGCTGGGGAGGGCACTTGCCCTTTTAGTTCAACTCAACCAGATCAAATCAACGGCGAGGAGTTTGGGGGAGCAAATCGACCCCAGAAGTAATCTTTGATTCTTCTAATTGTGCAACATGTTAATTGAGTGACTTAATTAAATTTCAAAAATAGTTTTTATTTCACTCAGAAATCCGGTAGCCATCTGGTGCCCCCTCCTTGTGAGGGGACGTTGAGGAGGGCACTTGCCCTATTGGCTCGACTCGACCGGATCAAATCAAAGGCGAGGAGATTCAGCGAGCGAATCGACCCCAGCAATGTCTTCAATCCACTCGGCCGGATAAGATCAATGACCAAGGGCTTCGGGGGACCGTATCAACCCCGAGACTTCCTTCAAATTTCTCCTTCCTTGGTACCTGTTTGAAAATCTCTTCTCCCTTTTTTTATTTAATTTTAATTTAATTTAATTTTAATACAAATATATATAATAATATATATATACATTATATAATATATTATAATATATAGTATATGTATATATTATTATTATATATATTATATTATAATATATTCTAAGATATATAATAAAATAGAGAGAGGGGGACGAAGCGGGCATCGGGATAGGGCAGAGACGGAGACCAGGGAGCGGGCGTCGGTAGCGGCGGGAGTCGGCGAAGCCAGCCGTCGGTGGGTCGAGTTCGGATGGTCAAGCCGGAGCAGGCGGAGGAAGGAGCCAGGCCGGTGGGTTGAGGAGCTTCAGTTCCTTACGACTGAGATCGAGTTCGAGCACGGCAGCGAGGAAGCGAGTCAGAATCGGTGCAGACGGAGGCAAGGTCAGAGGTGGCGATTGGACCTGCAGGAGTCGCGGCCTGAGTCAGTGGCGGAGACGGCAAGTGCGGCTCGACTTCGAGCTTTGGACTGTCGTCGGTGCAGAGGGAAGATCGCAAGGAGAAGAGAGCTCGGGCATTCCAGGAGTCCTTCGTGCGTCAGGTATCTACCGAAATCCCTTTCTCTCCAATTTTTTTGTGTGCGTGAGGGAAAACGTGGGGAGCAGTTGTGTGTGATCGTAGGTGAGTTGTGAGCCGGCGGTTGGATCTTGGGGTTTGATCATGGCTTACAGGTCAACACTAGATTGGCACTAAGGGCTTAAGTGGGACATGTAGCATTACCAACTAAAATAACTTCAAGATATACCTACATCTATTTTGGAAAAACACAAAATACATTTCAATCAAAACAGCTCTCCTCCCCTGTAAAATTGATCTTCACTAATTGCATCCCAATGAAAGCCAATTTAGCCCAAGACTACATCGCACTTGGCACACAAGCTGGGTTTCATGTAAAATTACCAACTAAAAATACCTACAAACTTGTTCAAAATCATTTACCTGGCTCCCTATCCTGACCCTTAAACTCAACGACGTCCAACCATTCTATCATCGACTACTCTTTATTGTCAACTTATCATATTTCACAAAAGTTGAGTGTTCATCAACCAAGCTAAAGCACAGGACGGACCAGGGATGAGTCCACAGTAATGCAAACCGGCTATTAGTCACAGTAACACCACCCAAACACAACTAATCAACATCCCTCTTTCAGAGAAAAAATAAAGCCTAATTTCTAGAGACCGCCCATGGTTGGAAGAAGTTCACTTGGACAATTATCAGGAGGGCCGATGAATATGATTGGACACCAAAGCCTAAAAAATTGAAATTAGGGTATTCACGTACATCTTAAGCCAAAAGTTACAGGAAACAAAAAAAAATGACTAAATATGAAATGTACGAAAAATATGGCCAACTACTACTGTACATCATTATCAGCTAAAACTAAGTTGAAAAAAGTGCGTTTTGATTACTGGGGAAGTAATGGAAAGCTCAAGACATTTCAAAAACATATATCATTTATGCATTAGATGATTAAATAAAATTAATATCAAAAAATTAGAAATGAAAAGCAATAGGCATAAAAAAAACATGGATATAAGTTGTTCAAAATGATTTATAAAAAATAAGTCTAACATCTCAATAGAAGTTATTCAAAATGATATATAAAAAATAGGTTTAACATCTCAAGAAGTCCACAATATAAATGAATAAAATATGTGGATTTAGAATGCCAATCCTGACCATAATAATTGGGATTAGGATAATGATAATAATGGTTATGTTGGTGTATCATTTACACATTAAGGAAAAGCATTTACCTATTGAGTCCCTCCTTAGTACAGTCAAATGCGCACAACTGCAGACATAACATAGTTGATGAGAATCAGTCCAACAAATTAACATTTTACACGTCTCCACTATTACCTTACTAGGAAGAACAATAAAAACCCTACAGAAAAATTATAACCTAGTTTATTACTAGATTATGTACAAGCACATTGTAAGGAAAAAAAAAAAATCAATCTAGCAGCTGATAGATTTTTAAGATCTAAAAGTCAGCATTTGAAAGTCCTAGGTTCATCATAGCAATAGAAAAAAAAAACTGTGACCAAAGCACGCATGAAATTAAACTTTTAGCATAACAGAAATGCATATATTCATGTATCTATGTGTATACTTTTTTATGATCTTTAAATATAAGATCTATTGTTCATTTTCATCTCCAATATGAAAGACTTGCTGTAGTTTCATCAACTGCCATAATGATTCGACTAGCATACCAATTGTAATGAAAATGAGGAAGATAGCACGGATGCCCGCATTAAATTTCACTTCTAGACATGTATTTTCCTACCAAAACTATTGAACATGCATTAATTATTATAAACCCTTTATTAAATGCTACATGTTGACCTCCATGCACACTATGAAATACATGTTGACCTCCATGCGCACTATGAAATCAGTGCATGCAAGTGCGACGAGAAGGGGGACCAATCAACTTGATGTCAAGCACAGCGCACTCAAGACACCTTGACTGTGGTCGAAACCACCCTTCATACATCATCTGATCTCAAAACAGGTCGCATTGATGTATTCAAGATGTCGAATTAATCTAAAAAGAAATGCCTGCACACAGTTTGATCAAGCGATGCTAAAAGCAACAATTGGCGATCACGATGCTGCAAAAAATCTCCCGAACGTAGCCTGATCGCGAAACAAATTGCGATTTTGCACTCGAAACATCGAGTTTACCCAAGGAAAACTACCTGTGTTCGATTCAAGCGAACGTGCCCTAAAATGACAAATTATGAACATAATGTTATACAACATCACCCGAACGTCGCCCGTTCATGAAACGAACAACGTTGTTGCATGCAGAACATCAAAATTACCTAGATATGACTAACATTGCATGGATCTTTTCGCAAATCGAAAGGACGAAATTCTCTTGTGCCCGAGTTGATGGCACACAAATTGAGGTGCATGAATAACAAAAAATTGCTCGAGGGGCTGATTCACATTTGCCTAATAATTTTATAGTATTTTAATGAACTTATAATATAAAAATTGATAAGTGTAAATAATGTGATATTTTATGTGTTATATTTTCAGTGAAAATATTTTATTTTAGTTGCATTGTGCAGGAAAAATATAAAAAATGCATAAGAATTTTAAGTTCATATAGTGCCACGGCGTTGGAACAAACAACGCCGCAGTGCCATCAAACACACTGCCGGAGTGCCAAAAGATCAACATTACAACGTCGACTTCTCTGTCGAACAGCGCCGCGATAGTCAAACATCAACTTTGTCGCGCCAAGTGTTCTAGTGTCCAACGCCGTAGCGCCACAATCAATAATGCCTCGGCGCCCAAATTTCCCCTTCCAGCACCACAACGTCCAAAAGTTAGCACCGCCGCGGCATAGCAGTTGTTACTTCCCGAGGACATGACCTGTCAGCGAAGTGACGCGACTGTTCATTAAGTAACTAATCCACCTAAGCAAGCATCACGGCGGAATAAGAAAAATAGCGCAACGGCATTAATTCATTTGTTGGGCGCATCGGCGCCGATCTTTATAACACCGTAGCGCTAGATGCCTATTTATGTCATTCTATAAATAATTGTTTTATTTTTGTAAGGGAGTTCAGTCACTTAGATAATTTCAGTACAATTCAAAATATTTCTCTAAATTTCCCTTAGGGTGACAAATAAGAAAATTTAGAAAAGTACGTAATACCATCATTAGAGTATTTGGCTTGTGCTTGTGGAAGTAATTCTGTAAGTTAAAAGGGGTGTAGAGAAGATCCATTGAACCTATCTGGTGATATTTATCTCTTGGATTTTCTTTCTATCATGCTATTAATGAAAATGAGTTTACTTCAACTTTTTTCAATGTCTGGCTAAATTCTCTAGTTTTGGATTGATGAAGTATTATTATATGAAGTACCAATGAGTTCTCTTATTTCATAAATGATTAAAATGATGTTTTCTATATTATCAAATCTTAATGCACATAGTGGACAGATGTGTAGTTAAAATCAGGTGTAATGTGACGTGTCTTTTATTGAATGTTCAGTTGAGAATATCATTAAGATTCATTCTCAAATAATATCCTGCTAAAAAAGATGTGACGTGTCTTTTAACAGATGGTTTGGCTCAATGGCTCCATAAAATGAGTGGTTTGGCCAAACGACTATAAGTGATAAAAGATTATGATGGGATCCTCTAATCGGTGGTTTGGCCTAATAGTTTCACATGATAAATAATTAATGATCAGTTGCTCTGACTAGGTGGTTTGACCTAATGGCTCTACTATATTACAATAATAACTAGAGCCTGTATGCTCCCCCCAATGTCTTATACTCTTTAATAATGAATCATAGTGCAACTTGATAGGGCACAAAACTCTCTATTAGCCAAAGTTGACTTAAATTTGTTCATTCGACAAATATTCATCATAGGTCTATAAGGTACCCTTATACAAAGCAACCAATGGTTGCCGACAAAGATCATTCTGTCAGATTAGGTAAACTACCTCCTCTAACTAAGTAGACTAGGGGCCATGACAACTCGGGGGATGACATAACCATGGGATCTTGATTGCGTTCATCATAATTCTCCTGATTATCCACTTTAGGTGAATTAGTGATAAAATTTTTAATCTTAAGCATCTGCTATACATTAGGAACCTAGTGCCTATCTAGTGATTACTCTTAATCGAAAGTGCTCTCTCAGCATTGTGAGGGGTAATTAACTTTAAACTTGAACTCATATCTTAATGTTCTCGCATATGAGGGTGAAAACTTTCGGTAATGTTTTATCTCTAACCAATTTGTCTTCTAAAAATTTCCCCCATAACCTAATGCGTTACATCCCGGAACCATGCGGAGAGGTTGAGGCTCCAAAAGCCAAATTTTTACAGCCCACACTACATGAATGAAATAAAAACTTACTGATCTCTCCTTACGAGATTATTAAACGCAACTGATGGAGAACCAATATTTCAAAATCATGAAAACATGTATTTCACTACATTTAATGCATACTGAAGAGTATAGATGGTCATGAACAGCTTGATAAGACAGACAATATAAGCACATTCTCTGGGTCAGTAGTGATTATTCCTCGCCAAAGAAATACAAAGTGCACCGCATCTAAAATTAAAGAATTACGTCTAACAAAAATATAGATTCCCACATCCTTTGCAAGTACAGGTTGAGTGTGCTTAACAAATAAATCAATACAGATGAGAAACATAAAAAACGTAAAAATATTAAATTTAACTTCAGGAGACTAGAAGACCTGCCAAGTGCCTTTCCAAAATCTGCACAGAGGGATCGAATGTAGGTTCCTTTAGAGCATGAGACCCGAAATATTAGATTTTGTCTGTAGTTCATACATGAACCAATAATCAGTTATGCTGAAATCTGCCAAAATAAAGCATATCATAACGGTACCCTACGGTAATAATAATAGATAAGAAATTAAGCGTTTAAAAAACTTCTCTGTTTTCATGAAATTAATGTAAACAAGTGCATGCTACCCAGTGTAGAAAAATTGTTTTATGTTTGTCATAATTTTTTATTCAGGCTTGTACGCTGGATTCTGACAGAGTGGCAACTTATAAAAAGCACTTGTTCTATGCATCCCGGAAGATATGACAGCCATATACAAGATTATATGGAGAATTGATGCATACGATATGATCTTTAGGTTTGTTGTCTTATTCTTCTTTCCGTAATTGTTACTTAACATGCGTTGGTATGAATTTAGAGTGATCCATCCGCAAGTTGTATGTTAAAAGCTGTAAAAATCTATCATTTGATTTAATTGATAATTTCATCTGCACCTATTTAGCCATTGTACTACTTCAGATTAGAAAAATAATTCGCGCTGCTTGCTTTCGTTTTAATCAAATGCTCCAACATATAGAATCAAGGGCATACGATAAAGAATTAAGAAGATGCATTACCAACACAATGTAGACAAATTCCAGAAATTCCCTCAGTGACCTCCAAATCAATTCCTCGAGAAGAATGATGCAGAAAATGCAAATAAATTTGCACATCTAATTTAAAATAAGGCTGCTTGAACTAAGAAAAATTATTTTCAGGAGCTACTTAAATTCTATTGTAGCATACACTCGCACCTACAACATAATGCCAGAAAGTCAATAAATTAAAATAAATATTTTCTTGTTTTTTCCCTGTAGATACTTAACTTAGAAGAGCCAAATTATTAATCTATCTGACAAATTACAAGAAGGAATAATAAAATAAAGGCCCCTGGGGTGGGTAACAATATTTTATTGCTACTGTTTGAAAATTATAAGGAACAAAAGAGCAACCCATTCCTTAAGAGACCTCAACTTAACAAATTATCTTGAATGAAATATCACGTGAACATTATAAAGTAAAGGAAAAATGAAACAGTTCCTAAAATTATAGTGAGGAGTTAAATAAAGAATAATTTGCAAGCATATTTCTATACAAATGCTCAACATAGAAGAAGCCGAATTGCAATCAATCAGACAAATTCCAAGAAAGCATATAAGTTCAATAAAGGCAAGCGCAAGCGGTAACAGAAGTTTATCGCCACTGTACTTGGCAACGAGAAGGAAAAAAGCATTCCATTAATTGCGAAACTTCCACTGAATAAAACATCTGGAAAAAATACCACGTAAATAAAAAAAAGTATTGATACAACAACAACAATAACATCAAGCCTTTATCCCACTACGTGAGGTCGGCAACATGAATCCTTTTACTCCATTGTGTCCTGTTAAAAGTCAAATTCTCGTTTAAATATAATAAAGAAAGATTATTTCTAATATTTTCTAACCAAGTCTTTTTAGGTTTACCTCTACCTTTCTTAACATAAGTCAAATCTAAGACATCTACTTTCCTAACCGGGTCACGGGAGGCCACCGTTTTATGTGACCAAACCATCTAAGGCGACTCTCTCTAATCTTATCTTCCACTGGAGCTACTCCAACCTTTTCACGAATATGCTCATTTCGTATCCTATCTCTAAGGGTAAAACCACTCATCCACCTGAGCATCCTCATCTCTGCAACACTTAACTTAGAATTATGCTTCTCTTTTAATGGCCAACATTCGGCACCATAAAGCATTGCAAGTCTCACCACCATCTTATAGAATTTTCCCTCAAGTTTGAGGGGTACTTTTCTATCACACAATAAGCCCGATGAATTCCTCCTCTTCAACCATCCAACTTGGATTCTGCTGATAATATCCCCATCTATTTCACCATCACTCTGAACAATAGATCCAATATATCTAAAACGTGTACTCTTATTAATGACTTGATCGCCCAAAGTCACAATCCCCTCACTAGGTCTATTATTACTAAAATTACACTCTATATATTCCATTTTAGATCTACTCAAACGAAAACCTTTAGACTCTAAGGTTGACCTCCACAATTCAAGTTTACCTTCAACTCCCTCTCTAGTCTTATCAACAAGAAGAATATCATTAGCAAAAAGCATACACCAAGGTACATCCTCTTGAAAATGTCTAGTGAGAACATCCATGGCTAACGCAAAAAGATATAGGCTTAAGGCTGATCCTTGATGTAATCCAACAGAAATAGGGAAATACTTGGTCAAACCACCTTGTGTTTGAACACAAGTAATACCTCCTGCATACATATCTTTAATGATTTGAATATAAGCGTTATTCAAGGTTTAAAATTGCGTGAATAAGCCTCGAGGCGTTTTTCGTCCGTGAGGCGAGGCGTAAGCCTCGAGGCGGTGTGAGGCGTAAGCCTCACGGATGAACAATTGTGTAAATGAGAATTTAAGGATTTTAGCAGGTAAATAACAGTAAGAGTCTATCATACAATAAAAACATCTAAATGACAAGTGAAATTGGTAAAAAACAATAAAATATATGCAATATATGCATCTCATAGCATAATTCAAAGTTCAGAACCACAAAATATAAGTCTATCAAAACTCTCCCAAAGTACAAATAAGATAGAACATATAAAATTCAATCATGTCCCATTACTAAATTGGTCATCAAGGGAATCTTCTTCTCTAACTGTATCTATGAATGTCAAATCTTCATCATCTTCAATGTTACCCACATTTCTCTCCTCTATTCAATAAGAATGATTAATGTCATCTTAATTGCATATATATATAATGTAATAGTACAAAATAAATTGTGAGATACATTTATTTGCTTGTTGTGCTGCGAAACTAGTAGATGTGTGTGGTGTGGTATTAGTGGATGTGCCCACTTGATCTGCTTCGCCCCTTAAGACATCCACACTTAAATCATCTAGCTGCAGGTCTGATAATGGCAAATCTGTCTCATCATCTATGAACCACTGATTATCAGAGGCCACATCATCACATACCAAAGGGTCCTCATCATCCTTCAACCCCTTGTTCCTCATCCTCCTATCTCTCAACCTCTTGTTGTGCATAATATATACAAGGGAGTTCATTCTGAGTGTTGAAAGTAGATTTCTTCTCTTAGTTTGCACTTGACTATACGTGCTCCAGTTTTGCTCACACCCAGAGGAAGAACAAGTGAGGCACAAAACTCTAACTGCAAAACTTTGTAACTCAGGGGTGGAATCACCAAATTGGATCCACCATTCAACTATTTTCAAGAAGAAAAATGATAATAAGCACATATTAAAGTGTAATGCATGTACAGATACTTTGCAAAAATAAGTATACCTGAAGAGCGTTTGGCAATAATAGATTTGGCTGCTTGCAGACCAAAAAATCCCTCCCTATTTCAAAATAGAACAAGCTGTAAATCTGCAATCTCCCTGACATTCATGTCCGGTATTAGTCGCTCCATGCAATGATACAAGCCCAACTTCAGCTCTGGATTTAAGGATTTCCTCTCTGAATACTAAAATTGAGGATTGAGATAATATGCCGCTGCATGTAGATGATGGTGTAACTGGACCTCCCACCGAGCATCAATGATATCCCAAATCTCTTTATAACTTGCTTCCTCTCCTCCCAAGTTATGTGCAATCAACTCCTTTGCCTCATCCATTGCATTATACATAAAACCCATTGCTAGTTTCTTCTCGGCATCCACTAAACGTAGAACTTGTACCAAGGGTCTTGTGCTCAATATGGCATAGGTCACAGTTGCCCAAAATTTATAATTTAGAATTATCCTTCTTATTTCATTCCCCTCAGGTTTATTGCCCCACGCTGAATTAAGCCATTGTGTCAATGTAAACATTGATTCAAGAGGTTGTCTCACATCGAGTAGGCTCTGCAGTGTCAAATAAGATGTGGCAAACCTGTAGAATAAAGTTGCATTAGGAATTGAAATTGATTTGCAGTGCACAAATGTAGTAACGAACTTAGTGGAAGCAAGGCGAATGATTTCCTTCTTTGAGAACTTTCTCATTAAGGCTAAGACCCATGAGTGGTTGTAGATGAACTTTGTGATCTTCTTCGCCCTAGAGAGGGCTCCCTTGTGTTGAGGTAAATCACCAAGTGCATCTAATATGAAATCGATACAGTGTGCTACGCAGGGGGTCCAATAGAGGTGTTTCCTCTTCTCCATCAACATGTGACTTGCTGCTTTATATGCACTGGCATTGTCAATCACAACCTGAACTACCAATTGCTCCCCAAGCTCCTCAACAACCCCATCTAGTAAATTGAAAATGAATTCCGCATTTTTAACCAGATCTGAAGCTTCAACTGATCGTAAAAACACTGTGCCATAGGGATTATTTACAAGGATATTAATCAAGCTCCTGCTCTTCATGTCAGACCATCCATCTGACATAATGGTAACACCAGTCTCAATCCAGGTCGTTTAATCTCATCTATACTCTGCTCTGTGTTTTGCAACTCCTCCTTTAAAATCTATATACTCAACTCATACATGGAAGGTGTCTTCAACCCTCTCCCATACAACCCAATAGATCGCAACATATTGAAATAGGCCGGTTATGTTGCTACATTAAAAGGTATGACATTTTCAAAAAACAATCTGCCACTATCCATGTAAACCTGATGTCGACCCTCTCTGGTACCAGCTGCAGGCATCATCTGTGCCTCTCCTCTATCCTCTCCTGGATTTATCATGTATTGATCCATAGGACCCCGCACACCTCTATTATGTATAGTGGAGGAAGAACCCTTTCCACTCTCGCTTCCGAAATAAGAACCTTGTTCGACCCTTTCATCAAATTGCTCCTGTTGTTGATATTTCACCATGGTACTTTTCTTCATGTAAGCAATAATTTTCTCATTCACCTTATCCGGTACATTCGCACAAGGTACTACATTCTTATGTGAGTCGGATAAGTGTTCATTCATGCGAGTAACTCCTCCCTTCACCACCTTATCACAAAAATTATATTTTAAATACACATATGTTTTCTCGCCGCCTCCTACATCAACTTGCATACTATATTTCCAAGAAGGATCACGCCGCAATGACGTATTTGTCTTTTCCTTTCCTCTAACCATGTTTCCTAATGCAAAAAAGGGAAAACAAACAAAAAAATTTCAAAATATTAAAAACCCTACATTTCCTATAACTTGAAAAATCTTCCCTTATACTTAAAAAAATACCTAAAATACGTAGAGGAGTTGTCGTAGAGGGCGGCCAGACACTCTATGCTCACCGGCATGAGGCGGCGCCGACGGGAGAGGCGGCAGAATAGACGGCCGAGGGGGAGCGTGCGGGATCTGGCAGAAACGGAGCAGCTTGATGCAACCAAAAATTAGGAAACCCCTAATTTTTTGGAAGCAAAAACTTACTCTTCCTAGGGAATAAAAATATACTCAAAAGTAAGACAAAATACGACATCTCAAACAAAATTCAACTTTTCTATTAATAGACCGACACTTACAACTTTGACACAATACTAGAAATTAAACACCTAAAGTTGCATTCCATCCATAGAGAAGAAGGATACAGGTGGGGTGGAACTTGCGGGTAGAAGAAGGGGTTAGAAGCCGAGAAGAAAGGAGGAGAAGGAGAATGGAACAAGCTCGCAAGCTTTTCCAAGAAACCCGCAGGTTTACAATTTCCAAAAATCACATTATCACACTCTACTCTTTTAACATTACAAAACATCTTATATATATAGGCACAAGAAGGAAAACAAACAGCCATAACACCTCCAACTAAACCAATTAGATTTAGAGAAATGAAAGGCCAAGAGTCTCCAACAGCAGCCCCAAAGTTCAGCACAGGAAACAGGACAAAAGCTCACAGCAAATCAGCCAAAAAGGCCACGGAACCAGCCCAGAAAACCACAGAACCAGCCAGATGGGAAAGAACCGAAGGGGCAAACCAACAACCAGGGCAACAGGCACAAGAAACCCAACAACCCACATGGGAACAGCAATAAAACCACAAAACCGAAGGGGTAAGGGTAAGAGGAGAAACCGAGGAGGCAGCAAGGGGAAAAACGAGGAGGCAGCAAGGGGAAAAGAAAAGCCACGCTCCACCATACCTTTTGGAAATAAATACTCACATTTATGCATTAATGAGCCTCCAACAATAATGAGCTATAACCCCAAGTAGGACAACTAAAGCAAGCTCCAACCCAAACAGCCCAAGCCAAACCGAAAACAGCAGCAGCCCAAAGGAAGAGTTTTTTAAGTTGTGGAGACCCCCCCTTTGCCTACATCACAGCTGGGTCGGGACGGGGGAGAAGTTTGGAATGTTTTTTTTTTATTACTCACTTAAGTGAGTGGGACCGGTTCAATGAGGCTAACGCCTCACTAAGAATTGCGCAATTGCGCCTCTGAGGCGCGCCTCAGAGCCCGTGAGGTGTAAGCCTCACCAGTTCCCCCAATTGCTTAAGCAATGAGGCTTCCGGGAGCAGAATTGCGCAGAGACGCGCCTTGCGCAATTTTAAACTATGGCGTTATTAACTCTTTACTTTTCAAGAACTCTCCATAGTACTTCTCTTGGAACTTTATCATATGCTTTTTCTAAATCAATAAATATCATATGTAAATCCTCCTTATTCTCTCTATATTTCTCCATCAAACCTCTTAATAAATGTATGGCTTCCATAGTAGACCTACCCGGCATGAATCCAAATTGATTTTGAGAAACATTAGTATCACGTCGCAACCTATGCTCCATAACTCGTTCCCATAGTTTTAAGTATGACACATTAACTTAATTCCTCTATAATTCGGACAATCTTGAGCATCAGCTTTATTCTTAAAAATAGGGATTAACACGCTCATTCTCCACTCATGGCATCTTTTTAGTCTTCAAAATAGTATTAAAAAGTTTAGTAAGCCAAGAAATTCCTTCATCTCCTAAGCATTTCCACACCTTTATTGAAATATCATCAGGTCCAACAGCTTTTCCACCCTTCATTTTCTTTAAAGCCTTTCTAACTTCAGTTTTACTAATACGCCGATAAAAATAGAAATATTTATTTTCATTTAGGGTGATAAGGTCACTACAGTCAATTTTATTTTCATATTTTTCATTAAAAAGTTTAGCAAAATATCTCATCCACCTTTGTTGAATATCATCTTCTAAAAAAAGTACTTTTTGATCTTCATCCTTAATATACTTCACTTGAACTAAATCCTTACAACTCCTATCTCTTTGTTTGGCTAACTTATACATATATCTTTCTCCCTCCTTAGTATCTAATCTATTATATAAATCACTAAAAGCTAAACTCTTTGCATCGCATATTGCTTTCTTAGATTCCTTACGTGCCTCTTTATATTTTTTTCAATTATCAAAATTTTTTACAATTAAACCAATTTTTATAACAAATCTTCTTATGTTTAATCTTTTCCTGCACATTTGGATTCCACCACCAACTATTTTTACTATTAGGAGCTTTTCCCTTTGAAACTCCCAGCACAACTTTTGCAATATTCTTAATATCACTAGCCACTTTTTCCCACATTAGATTAGCATCCTCATGCACAAACAAAATTTTAAGATCTAAAATCTTACTCTCAAAAATATTTTTGTTAATATTCTTTAAATGCCCCCATCTAATCCTAGAATATCGTTTTACTTTATTTTTTATTTTTTGCCCCATTATCTTTAAGTCCAAAACTAATAAACGATGTTGGATACATAAATTTTCACTCGAAATAACTTTACAATCTTTGCAATCTAAACGATCTAATTTCCTTATAAGAAAATAATCAATCTAAGTTGTACTATATCCATTTTTATAAGTAATAAGATACTCATTCCTTTTCTTAAATAAGATATTAACAATTAAAAAATCATAAGCGAAACAAAAATCAAATATGGACTTACCACCTTCATTTGTCGTTCCAAACCCATGGCCACCATGAATGCTTTTAAAATTATCTACCTCTTTACCAACATGTCCATTTAAATCTCCTCCAATAAAACTCTTTCTTCAAGAGGTATCTTTTGTATTAATTCTTCTAAGTCATTCCAAAATTTTAATTTTGAACCCATATCCAAACCCATTTAAGGAGCATAAACACTTATAATGTTAACAATCTTAGCATCAACAACAATCTTTAAAGCTATAATTCTATCTTCAATTCTCATCCAGGACTTGGGACCTGGCAACGGCAGTGTTATTAAAAAAGTATTGATATATCATTAAAAAATTATCTTGATCGGGCACGAATCTCGAAGAAAAATCAAGTGGAAAATTTCATAAATTAAATCCGAGATCATCTGAACTCCGATTTCAACAAACCTATAATCAAACTGAATGTCTCGAAAATACGAAACCAACGGTACCAAATTTGACCCAATTCGAGCTCAAATAGATCCAAATTAAAGACCCGAAGCACATTTTGAAGGTTAAAACCATAATTTGGATTACCAAACGGTTTCCAAACGTGACATGTTTATAGTCAAATCGAGCAGCTCGATAAGACGAATCCAACGAGCCCAAGATAGCTGAATTCTGATATCATTAAGATATTTAAATGCCCAATAAATAGTCCACGATCAAGGGATTCAACATCGGTAGTCCATTCAAACTACTCTCAATTTACCCTTGATCTTCCTCCTATTTACTAGTCATGCCACTCTCAAAAAATTATAAATAGACCCCTCATTTCTCATGAGAGGGAGCCCAAGCATAGAAGAAGAAAAAGAGAGTCCTCTTGCCACCAGACTCCTTCTCGACCACCGCCAAACTTCCACCCGCCGCTGACTGACGTCAGACTTCTGCCCAAACGCCAACTGACGTCGAACTTTTGTCCAGCCACCGTCCATCGCCGGACTTTTGTTCATTGTCGGACTTTCATCAGACTTCTGCCCGACACCGAACTATTGACCATCATCGGACTTCCGCTCGTCACCGGACTTCCCCCCATCAGTGAATTTCTGCCCGCCGCAGGACTTTCGTCGGACTTCTGACCAACACCGGACTTTCAATCATCACCAGACTTCCCCCATCGCCGGACTTCTTCCCATCGTCGAATTTCTGCCCGTCGTCGGACTTTCGTCAGACTTCTACCCGACACCAGACTTCTGTCCATCGCCGGACTTCCATTCGTCACCGAACTTCCGCCTGTCGCCAAACTTCTACCCATCGTTGGACTTCCGTCGGACTTCTATCCGACGCCGGACTTCCGTCCATCGTCGGACTTCTACCCAACGCCGGACTTTCGTCCATCGCCGGACTTCCAACCTCCGTCGCCAGACAACGTTCTTTCTGACCACTATCGCCCGCCAACTACGATCCTTCTGACCTCCGTCACCAGATAACGATCTTTCTAACCACTGTCGTCGGCCTACTATGATCCCTCCTACCACCGTCACCAAACTACAGTCTTTCCGACCTCCGTCTCCCGCCGACTATGGTCCGACCGACCAAACAAACATGTCAATAGTGATTCTTTAAATTCTCATCATGTAATGCACTCTATATGATATATATTTATTACATCAAGCCAAGGCCTTCCCCCAAGGAAGAACCTCATTTGTAATCGACTACAAATACTAATGGATTCATTCAAACTGGGCCAGGCCCCGTGTTTTTTTTCCTTTTCAAGATTTTCCACGTAAAAATCTTGGTGTCTCTTATGAATGCTACACCATCTCTCTTATCAAATTGTGTGTTAGATCTTCGTACAAAGCTAAGATGTTAAACTTCATATTTCTCTACTGGCACGAGTATTCTAGGACGCAACAAGTATAAAAGTAAAATTGGTTATACTTATAAATAGTACCTAAAGCTATAGTAAGGAATTAACAAGATGATTTAAAAGTATCAACAATAACAAACATCAAGACTTTATCCCACTACGTGGAGTCGATTACATGAATCTGTTTTCTTCGTTGTGTCTTAGCAAGAGTTAAATTATAATAAGAAACGGTCATTTCTAATATTTTATAACCAACTCTTTTAAGGTCTACCGCTACCATTCCTAACATATGATGGTTTAAAATTATTTAAAAAAAAAAAAGAAAATCTATGCATGCCATTATGGTCAAACCTGTCATCAAGGCTACGTTCAATATCAAACTCAAAGATTGTTATGCGCCTCGGTGAAAGCTCAAGCATCTCCCCTCTCCTTGCTTTATCATACATCTTCTCTCCACCAACCTAAAATAGACACCGAGATTTTCAAGATGAAATTAACCAGTGTTGAAACTGAATAGCAGAACTGCTATGAAGACAACATTACATATAGAAAATAACATTATAGCAGCCTGAAAGTCAAAGAAAGACATGGAACTGAGCAACAAAAACCATCATTTAACCACAGACAATTACATAGCATCATTAAACACTAGCATAGAGAGCACAGGACAAATCAGCTAAAAGTTACATCCATAAATGCTCACATATCTTGTATAATATATCAGACTGCTTATATAATAAAAAACACTATGCCGCTGCACAGGAGTGGCATTACATCTTCAAGTATCCAATGGCTTAATTTCTAAAGAGAAACACATACGTACATACATCAACAAACACAGACACAAAGCCAAAGAAATAAGCATGTATAATATCAAAAAACTATACACAGGAATTGCACACAAGCACGCACTTGACGTAGAAAACAGCAGATTGATAAGAATATAATCCACAAAAATATAGCTTGTCAACAGAAGTCAGTTTTCCAGATAAAAAAAATCTCATTACAAATATACATTTTTATGAAAATAAACAATGTAAAAGTTTAATAGCTCACCTTAATGGCAGAAAACATGGGAGGCACCTGCCAGATCTCCCCATGGAAGGATGCAGCAGCCTTTTTAATATCCTCATCTTTTATGTGTTCCCATGGTTCCCGTTGAATAACCTGTGAAACATAACAAGTCCATGCATGTAAATGTTAAAAGCACGAATAACAAAAAGTAAAAGAGCCAAAAAAATGAACAGATCAGAATATATCTACAAGTAATTTTCCAATGAAATCCTACAATGTACTATGAATGAATCTTTTCTGAGTCTCTATACTTGACAGAACTTCAGATAATACACCCTGGAAAGGATAGAAAGTGCCCAAACTCTAATCATAGGATTATCCAAACCAATTTAAAACAGAAATTAATGCAACTAATTGCCAACCAAGAAAAACAATCTCAAATAATGAAAAAAATACAACTTGAGTCTTGAAACACAGAAGAAGGTGTCGAAACTATAATGCTAGGATTATCCAAACCAATTTAAAAGAGAAATTAAAGCAGCTAAATGCCCACCAAAAAAAACTTTAAACCACAAATAAATAAATGGAAAAAAGCTACACCTTTTGAGAAAAAAAGGATCTTTTCTTTACGTAAGGAAAAAAAAAACATAGGAAATTATATTCAATGTCTATGATAAGCTAAGAAAATTTAAGTTAATTAAGATATTTGTTCCAGTCATGCACTAAAGGCAATGGGTATATATATATATATATATATATATATATATATATATATATACACATTAGCCCTCAACCTTTTTCGTAGAGTGATGATATGGAGCTTAGGAAAGGATAGATAGTTGAAGATTAAATTATTGTATGTGAAGATGAATAAAATTAAAGAGATGGCGATTGAGGTTATGTTAACGATTGATGAGAACATTTATCTAATGTAATATGTGGTTATGCTCTTCGATGTGGTGGTATCAGATGGTGGTCTTTGGTATTAAATAGAAAAATAAAAAAATGGGTTATGGATTTAAAGTTAAGGGATTTAAGCTGTGGATTGGTTGGAGTTGTTTGCATGGTTCTTGTAGTTCTTGTTGCTTCGAGAACATGTGGTTGGGTCTTCGTACTATTTATGAGATTTGCTTGTAGGCTTGCAAGGTGGGCACAAGATTGCAGAATCTGGTTGATTCATCGTTCACATGTATCTACATTGGATTTAAGGGCTGGAGTCAAGTTACTTGAAAGTTTTGAATTTAATTGGGATTAATTAACTTTACATTAAGATTGATCATATGCCGATCTTATCTCCTATGTTAGGCTATGAGAAATTTACAATTAGTGAAACTACTCATGCAATTCACAGCTTTTGGCTTAAATAAAATATATCCTCAGATTTTCAATTAAATGTTAAGTTAGATGTGCAATTCGTTCAAGCACGATACAATTGCAACTGCTTGATTTCAGGGAAAATCATCTCCTTGTAAATAGTATGAGACTTGAACTTAGATAGCTTTATGACAAGATTGATAGAACATTAGACTATATATATCTTATATAAAAATCATGATTGTATAAAATGCAAATAAGTTCAAGATGATAGATATATGTTAAGCCTTTCTTAATAAATTCACCTAATTGTGGTGTGCAATTCTTATGAATGCAAGACTAAGAGCAAAAGCATTTTCAACATTTGAGGAAATAGAAACAAACAAGAACATGGCTTGATAAATGTTATTCAAAAGAAACGGAAATATAGATCATAATTGCATAAGGATAATTAAAAAAAAATCTATACTGCCATCATAAAATAGCTTGAGACTTCAACCACTCAAAGTCCTAACATTTTATTTTAGCACATGAACTTTTTTTTTTTTTGGGATATTTAGGCCAATTAAGGCAAACTCACACACACATCGCATACACAAAGACTCAAACCCAAGACCTCTTAGTTGGAAGTCTAAGACCTCTAAGTTGGAAGCTTAAGCTCTCAACCAACAGACCAAGGTGAGCTGTGTTTAGCACATGATATGAACTGCTAAATTACAAGAAAATATCACTAATTACTAACTACTATAGCATTAACTAAAATAAGACCAGAAGATAAATTTAAAATACAATTTTGGTGTTCAATCATTCCAATGTATCAGGAGATTGGTTAAGTTTGTTGAACTCAAGCTTTCACAATTAAACTTTATTTCAAATTAATAAAACTATATTAATTTTTTTTCTTTTCTCATTGAAGAAGCTCTACTTAAATGAAAAGCCATACTAGAGATTCTTATCACATTTTCTCCTTCATTCATCACTTGTGAGCTTTTAACATCCTCAAAGTGGGCTAAACAAAACTATGCATCCTACCATTATTCTATAATTATATAAGGTGTGGATGATTTGGGTGTACTCTTAATTTTAAGGTTGTTAAGTGAGTGGGCCTTGTTCTTCTATATATATAAAATTATTTAGTTAGAATCGGAGGTTCAAGGTTGAAGAAGAGGATGGTTAGTTGTTTGGGCATAGAGGACAACAATCATAATATTTAAATTATTCTATTATGATATAAATTATAATGACAATGTATAGTCATTATCGTATTCATATGATGATTATGAATTATCATGATTTATTTATGATTTATCATCTTCAATTTAATATAATTTTCATTGACATAAAAAAGAAAAGATTAAGCAGTGCACCCAATGGTATTCAGAATTTCATTATTTTCCTTCTTATAAAGTAGGCATAATCTCCTGGAAGGTAAGGTGAAAAGAAATTAGAAAACAAGGAGTCTGATCTTTTCATATCAAACAAATAAAACAATGAAATCAATAGGTCATTATGAATATTTAAGAATGAGAAAAAGCCAAAAATAGTCCACTGACTGTTCAAATGTGGCCAATCTAATCTCAAAGTATCACATTTCTCAAATTTAATCCTTCAACAACACAAATTGTTCTGAAAGGGTCCCTCATATAGAATACAATAACAACAACAAGCCTTAATCCCACAACGTGGGCAATTTAATTCATTGCCTATATAAAATTGATCTCATGATATTTTAAAACTAAATTGGCCAAATACGAATAATTGGGAGACTATTTTGAGCTTTTTCCGATTTAAGGTGAAAGGAAATTAGAACCCAAAGAGTTTGATCTTTTCATATCCAACATATAAAACAATGAAACCGATAGTCATTATGAATATTTAAGAATGAGAAAAAGCGCAAAATAGTCCACTAATTGTTCATATGTTGTGGCCAATCTAATCTCAAAGTATCAAATTTCTATAATTTAATCACTTAACAACACAAAATTGATTCAGATGGCCCCTCATACAGAAATTGAGATATAAAATTGATCCCAATTTAATTCCTTAACTATATAAAATTAATCTAATGATACTTTAAAATTAAATTGGCCACATACGAATAGTTAGGAGACTATTTTGAGCTTTTTCCCATTAAAATATCAATTACTTTTTCTCAATAAAATAAAAGTTTTAATAGAACAATAATAAACAATACATAATTATGATATGTATCATATATGTTCTAGCCTTGTTCATTTTATACAAACAAAAAATTTACTTGACTTCCATTCTCCATCAAATTCCATGAAACCAAGTAAACTGAACAAGAGGATCTTCGCCATAAATTCATCACATTGATTTACAATTATTTATTTGAACTAAATAAGATAAAATCAAAATAAAGGTATCCGTCTTTAAGTTTTAATATCAATGATTATTTTTATTGCAGGTTAGAATACATGCGGAGATAGAGTTAGAAGTTTCGTCTCAGCGTTGTACGGATATCCAACACAAATAGAGAATTAAAAAATACAAGGTTTTCTTTGTGGAAAATCCTGATAAAAGGGAAAAACCGCAAAGCTATGCCTAGTTGAAATGATTCCACTAGTATTTGAATAGATTATAAAGATTGATATGTCCTTTAAATTGAAGACAGTGAAATTACAATAATCAGAAGAGTTAGGTGGAAGTCCGACGATGGTTGGTAGCCAAGAAAAAGTCTGGCGACGGTCGGTGACCGGGTGAAAATCCACCGACGGTCGATGGAAGGCAAAGGTCCGGCGACAATCGGTGGCCAGGCGGAAGTTTTGTCTTTTTCGAGATGTTTAGTTCGACTATAAGTTTGCTGAAATCAGAGTTCGGATGGTCCTAGAATTAATTTCGTAAGCTTCTAATTCAAATTTGCCTCGAGATTTGTGTTCGATCAACATAATTTTTTATGATATATCAGTTGACCCTCTGTTTTTGGATATCGAAGCTTCCAGAGTCCGAAAATACGTCTCGGAACATTTCAAATTGTTCGAATCGCAAAATTATAATTTTTGATTACCCGACGTGACAACTCCCTGGACGTCAATGTGGACTTCCCCTCGAAACCATGAATCAAGTAAAACACCCTTAATTATAAGTTTAACTTGTCCTGAAGTTGGTGAGTTGATTAGTGAGAAAAATGTTGACAAATTGTATTCCAAAACTTTTGAAAATGCTTGATATTGATTGTAGAGGCTTTGATGAGCTCTGAAAATGCCAAAATTGAGTCCGAAATGTCGAAAAATGATTATGAGGACCCCAAAAAATTCGAATCGGACTGTTCGGGCCAAAAATCGGGCTAGAACGTGAATTGCGACTGAACCAGCCTGCCAGGCCTGCCGGCCCGCGCCTGGCACATGCATAAGGACCTCCTGGCCCGTTGGATTGCCTGACCCGTGCCTGGCCCGCGCATGAGGCCCGCCTGAGCCACCCTCTCTGTCCCGCTTGATCGTGCCCATGTCCATGAACGTAGGCCATTTGAAGTCGTGGACCGGCAGTGTTCAATGTGGAGTAGTGGTTTATATATATATATATATATAAACATGTTTTTAACATAAGTTTTTTTAATAATATTATAAAATTAAAATAATATTTATTTTTTCAAATAACTTCCTTAACTCCCACAACTCCCTCTTCTAGCTATAGATACCCCCTGGGGTATAGAAAATTCACACCATCCCCTCTTCTCCTTCTCCTGCAGCTTTCTTACAGCAGAAGCTTTCCCTTGACATGCATAATAGGTGGCATCCCTTATCTAATTGCAGGGCCCCTCTCTGAGAGATCCGATGATCAAAGGAGATCCACGTTCTGTTGTACAAAATGACGGTGAGAAGAGATCCTGCAAGGTGTCCAAGACTGACAATGTGGTATCCACTGTTACTGATGATTCCTAATTGTTTTCCACAAAAAGTTTCATTTTCCCAATGATCTCGTAATGATAGCTCCTAAAAGTTTTGATCGAGTGTGCCTTCTCCCAAGATACCTGACTATCTACAAGATCAATTTGCGAGCGGAGTTACGACCACCTCTTCTTGAGTTAATTGATATTTCAGCAATGTGCGGAGTAAGTCTATCCCAATTTTCATACTGAGCCATGTCGGTCACGGTGGGATTGATCACTTTCTTCATAGATCGAAGGGTAGTTCTGACGCTAGAATGTCTTTCTCAGATGGGCTGATTTACTTGTGATGCATAGGGGCGCATCACATTCAGATCTAAATGGTTGGACATTCGTACCCAAAGTCCGTCGAAGAGCTGAGTCAGTGCATTTTTCTTTGTGAAAACTGACTGGGGTCTTTTAGAGAAATGGGGGAAGATGAAGGATTTGCTCGTTCCTCTCTATGTTGGAGTAGAAGATATAATGAAGATGCTCAATGTTCTTGATGTTGAACATTTTTATATAAGATACACTACTTCAACAGATATATAGAAGAAATATTTCTGTTTAAAGTTGGGTTATCCGTTCAAGCTGGGAGGTCCAATACAAAGATGTTGAAGAAGCCAACGAAAGTTCAAGAGCCACCTTCCCCAGCTTCAAAGGTTGCTCTTAAACAACCGGGGTTGTGGTTGAAGGGTTGACACCTAGTTGGGCTTCCGATGATCCTCCTTCAGATTCAGGCGATGAAAATGAAATTAAAAGCGAGCTTCGGAAAATCTTTTTTATGATGATGAAGTTGTTGAGATTGTGTATTGTTTCTTTACTACTAGTTGTATCACTTTACCTTTCTTAATTATTGTTATATATATCAAATATTTGTGTTTATATATAGTGTATGTGATCTTTTATGATAGCAAAGAGTCGTTGATGATTTTTTTTTTATTTCAAGTAGGATGGTGAAAAATATTTCAGTGAACTCACTCATCCTAAGTAAATTTAATTGATATCCACCAAAGGCGCCTGACCTATCCAAGGTTGCTAATCATTGATTGATGACGTTTAATCTGTGTGGAAGAGGTCAGATTGAATCCCCTTGTGGTTGATTATCCAGTGATTGAGATGCAGCAAAAATTATGTATTTCTCGAATCAAAGATTTTAAGATTTAATTGACACCACCTAAGATGTTTGACCTATCCGAGATTGCTAGTCAAAGCATTGTTTGATGTTTTTTAATCTGTGTGGAAGAGGTTGGATCAAATCCCCCTGGAATTGATCATCCAATGATTGAGATGTAATAATGATTACGTATTTCTCGAATCAAGGATTTTAAGATTGGAATTCACAGCATGTGTGAAATTGTCGTTGCAATCTTACTTGAAGAAAAAATAATGTAAATAAATGACCGAACAAAGTTTTATTATATTAAACAATACTACAGTTCTCTTGTATAACTTAGAGATACAGAGGTTACAACCAACCTAGACAATACAGGGGATATACAACATTTAACATAGAAGATGTACAATGCCTAAAACAAGTAGTATTATTATCCTCTACTGATAGTACTTGCAAAATTTCTCTATATTCTAAGTTCGAGGGAGCATCTTTCCCTCGGCATCCTACAACTTGAAATCCCTAGGCTTGACCATGGCTGCCACCAAGTAGGGACTTTCCCAGAGGGGAGAGAGTTTATTGCGTTGAGGGCCCTTTTCTGTTGCCTCAATACTGCGTAGAACTAGGTCTCCAATCAAGATATATCGAGGTTTCATCCTTCGATTACAGGGACGAATAATTCTTTGGTGGTATGCAGCAACTCCGAGTGACGCCACGTCTCTTACTTCTGAAAAGAGATCTAAGTTGTTTCTGAGTTTCTTCTCATTACTATTGAAGTCAAAAGTTTGAACCCTGCGACTTGAGACTCCAATATCGACTAGAATGACAGTTTCTGTACCAAAGCATAGATTGTATGGGGCTTCCCTTAATCGAGTTATGGCAATGATACGATAAGCCCAGAGAACATTTGAGAGTTCATCAGGCCATTGCCCCCAGCCTTCCCCAGGCACGTCTTCAATTCTTTCAGTATAGTTCGATTTGTGACCTCTGTCTGTCCATTCGCTTGAGGATCATTTCAACATATAGTGGACAAAAACTCTTGAAATGAACATATTTCACCTTTAATTTGAAGACGGTGAAATTACTATAATAAGAAGAATTAGTTGGAAGTCCGGCGACGGTTGATAGCCAAGCAGAAGTCTGGCGATGGTAGGTGACTGGGCGGAAGTCCGGTATTGGTCGATGGCCGGGCGGAAGTCCGGCAAAGGTCGGTGGCAGGGATGAAGTCTGGCATCAGTCGATGGCCAGGCAGAAGTCCAATGGTGGTCCAATGATGGTTGGTGGCCCAGCGGTGATCGAGGATGAGCTTGGTGGCAAGAGAGATCTCCTCTTCTTTTTTTCTCCTCCTTTTGTGAAGAATGAGGGGTCTACTTATAGTTTTTTGGGATGGCTAGTAAATAAGGAGAAGATCAAAGGCATGTTAGGAGTGTTTTGGATGGATGGCCGATATTGATTTCCTTTATCATACACCATTTATTGAGCATTTGAGCACTTTAATGATGACGGAATTTGCGAATTTTGGGCTCATTGGATTTGTCTCGTCAAGCGGCTCGATTCGAGTATAAGCAGATCACATTTGAAAATCATTTAGTCATCTAATTAATACTTTGAACCTTCTAAACATGCTTCGGGCCCTTGATTTGGAACCATTTGGGCTCAGATCGAATCGAATTTGGTGTCGTTCGATTCGTCTTTTCGAGATGTTCAGTTCGATTATAAACTTGTTGAAATCAGAGTTCGAATGGTCCCAAAATTAATTTTGAATGTTTTCAATTCAAATTTGCCTCAAGATTCATGCCCGATCAAGATAATGTTTTGATGATATATCAATTTTTTTCAAAAAACTCCAACTCTTTTCATTTCTTTTTATAGATTATTTGGTTGTTTATTGATGGTAAATGTGTTTCATCATTTTGAGTGCAAAAATTAAACTCATTTTTAAGGAACTTGGATAGTGTTAGTAGAGTTTAAAATCTGATAATCCATATTAATTTCTAACTATATCCAAGCAAATGATGAATTTTAATAAAATCAACTTTTTCAAAACATGGTTTCTAAATCAAGCAGCCAAGTGAGCCCTTAGAATGCAGAACTCAAGTGTTGGATTCCTCATCAAAGAAAAGCATGAGCTCCATCACTTACAAATACATGACCAAGGACTCATGTATTCCTGGCATTAACAAGTTTCTATGCAGTTGTAATATAGTCATTGCAATTGGCTTTCAATCCTCCCTTCCTCATGATTCTGATGAGTGCAGTGCATTTGCCGATTTTATGCCAACCCACAAAACATGATGAATTTGATTCCTTTCATTTTAGTTTTCCAAAAACTATGATAATGATCACTTTGGTTACAATTTTTGTTATTTCTGCTATTTTTTATTCTTGCATACAGAAAGGTTTGGAATTATTTCTCAATATGAAAGCCAAAAGTTTGGATTTTATGCTTTTCCTGCAAAGGATTAATACTACAATTTTGGATGCATGGCCTAGATAAAAAAAAATTCACTATCATTAATAATAATGGTTATTCTCTTTATTACAAGAATAAATTCAAAGTTGTAGAAATGACAGTAATTTCTTATTACTTTAATTTTTCTTGGCCAAAAACAATGGTCAATTGTTAAAATCTGCTCCTTTAGACTCCAGTTTGGCCAACACTGGTATTTTGTAGCAATACCATAAGTTTTCATCTTATAAAAGTAGGTGTTACAGGTTAATTTATAGGAAAAAATCGTGGACGCTGCCTCAAAAGGAATAATGATTGTACTAAAAGGAGTTGGATCAAATGATGATGTCTATGGGCAAAAGAATGGTCTTTATTATTTATTACTTAGTTATGGATTCAGAAACATAAAAAAATGTTCTGATAATTGGAGACTCCTGGTTAGCCTTGTTGTCGGACATGCTTCGGTCAGTATTTCTGTTCCTATAGGCTATAGCAAAAGATTATGGAACCGTAAGTTCCATTACGCACTTATGTTGGTACTGAACACATTTATCATTAGTATTAGAGGGAAAGTTCTATTATACATTAAACTTTATCCTTCAACTGCAATAAAATTCATCTTCTCTTCTCCATGTATCATATATGCATTTCTTTTAAAATTCATAGTATAAGATGTTTAGATCAGTGTAGCCAATTCCTAGCATTGATATATATGTTCAGATCATATGCTGGTGGAGTTCCTTTCATCAATCAACCAGAAGGCTTAAGCCCAAACTCCTTTCCCTGCCCTCTAAAGCGCTACTAAGGGTGACTGAAATCCTGTGCAGAGTTGGCACATCAAAAGTCTTAGGGCTAAATAATGGTCAACACCAGCAAGATGATCATAATAAATGCATGCAACGCATTCAAAAGGCTCAATCTTCAAGCTCATAATCAAATCTCCATCAACCAAAGCCGCTTAGATGAATCAGGCGCCCCCACCGATCCTCCAAACTATTCCTGATTACCATGACAAAACATGAGGTAGTTTGACTGTAGCACCAGAAATATCAAACCTAACGTAATAAGAGTTACGGGAAAAGCATTTTAGTGAGTAATTCAAAAGTTTTTGCACTTGAGGAATATACAGGACCTCAAAAGAAACAAGTTAATGGTAAGACGAACTGCATAATGAAGAGATGGATAGATGGTATATACAGGACCTCATATGGGCATACACATACATACATGAACAAATTGATATGCTAGGGGAGGCCCACCTGTTGGGGCCCAGGGAAAGATATTTTGAAGGTTTCTAATCAAGGGAAGTTGTTTAGGAAAGTTCCTAATTAAGGGTGAACTGTTTAGGAAGGATTCCTAATTATGTTTATATTTTTTAGGAAGGTTTCTTAAATCATATTTAATTGTTTAGGAAAGTTTCCTAAATTATGTTCCTACTTTTTAGAAAGTAGTTAATTGTTTAGAAAAATTTTCTAAATTATATTTAATTGTTTATGAAGGTTTCCTAAATCATGTTTAATTATTTAGGAAAGTTTCCTAAACTATGTTTATACTATTTAGGAAGTATTTAATTGTTTAGAAAGGCTTTCTGAATTATGTTTAATTGTTTAGAAAGGTTTCCTAAATTATGTTTAATTGTTTAGGAAAGTTCTATTTGTGTTATGGTGGTCTAGGGCTATTTAAGGGGAAGTTGTCTTGGGTTTAGATCATGCTATTGATGAGTTTTGTGGGTGTTTGGTGTAGTTTTTTCTATGAGGGCTTCCTAGCGGCGCCTAGGTTGATTGGGAGAGCCGATCTACCTCTCGAATTGCAGATCATTTGTATATTGTTTTCTCTTATTGAAGTTTTAATAAAAAATCAACCACAATTTTGGTTTTACTTAAGTTTTTAAATTATTGTTTGCTGTTTTTGCTTCCACAACGTAACAAATTGGTATTAGAGCGATATCTTAGATCGAAATATCATATTTCCTCGTTAATTTCTGCTGAGTTTTTCCTCTCTGTTTACTGAATTTTGCTGTTTTAAGGCCAGATTCGCATTAAAGTTGCTGATTTTTGTTGTTAAAGCCTTGACCGAGTACCAATGGCCAGAAGAAGAATTGAGACGTTGGAAGAAAAGTTGGAAGGGGAAGGAGGGAAACTATGAGCGGATGTGGGATAGATGAATGAACGTATTTCAGCGATGGAAGGAAGATTTGGGAATTTGGAAGTTATGATGAAGAAATAATTGAGATGCAGTTGAAAGCTTCAGCGGCGATTCCTTGGGCTGAACCAAAGGAAAAGGAAATTCTGGATGAGAAGATGAGAAAGCACATGGAAATGCAATCCAAAACCTCACCGAAGATTCCAATTGCTAACCCCAATCAAGATTTTATAGGGATTCTCTTAACTGATTCTTAAGGGAAAGAGATCAGATATGAAGAGGTCGACGAAAAAAGCTTTCATTAAGAGACATCTCCTAGGGATCCGAGAAGGGGGGGAAATAGGGTTTCTGGGTGGGGGGACAGCAGGAAGGGAGTTTTAATGTGGAGGTGGTGGAGTGATCAACCACTATGAGAGGCTTTTTGGGCAAGATAAGTGGACGATCGGAGGAGGACAGGTCGAGCCATGGGGATCGAGCCATGGGGATCGGATGGAAGAACGGTGGGAGTCCCACCCTCGATACACAAGGGAAACATAAAGGGATCACAACAACCGCTATACTGGAGGAGGAAGAAGCTGTTGGGGCGGTGGCGATCCTAAGGTGAAAAAGTTGAAGATGCAAATAATTAAGGAGAAGAAGAGTGAGAGTTTAATAAGTGATACACAAGCTTCTTCTGACAATAAATAGATCGAAAAAGGGAAAGATGTGAATGAAGAGGGTAAATAAATAAACTTGCAAAGCCAAGCTGATAATGCTGATCAGGAAATCTATTGCATCAAATTACCTGGAACAGCAAAGATTGGTGAAGGTAAGCTAGAAAATCAAAACAACGCAGTTGTCTTTACCTGAGGGGAAGCTCTTCAGGCAATTGATATGAATCAGGATAACTATTTGGAAGAGGCTTTGAAAATGAGGAATCTTTTGGAGAAATTCAATGAAGACCATGGACTGCGCCCACAAACCATTCTTGGTGTACGTGGGCATATTTTTACAATAAGTATTTTATCTTTGGGATGGTTAATGTCAAACCAAGAAATAATTTTTGTGACAATTGGACAAAGGGTTCTGGCTACTCCACTGAAGGTCTGCTTCCAATACAGGCATGCAGATGTATTTGACAAGATTTTTCACATCATTAGAGGTGACAGAAGCAAGGCTTCTTGTGGAATCAATATGCCGTCCAGCTAGGTCTATTGATGGCCTTACCCATGGTTATGGAGATTGGGCTAAAAAGGGGATTCAGAACTGCATTGGGCAACATAATCATCATACAACTTCAATTGACTTAGTGTTCTTTATATTCTTGCTTGGAACAAAATCCCATTACTATGGATAGATAATCCTACATGGCGGAGCAAAATATAGAGCTACTGGACAAGGATTCGTTGGGCAACATGTAAAATTTGCAGAGAACTACAAAATGTACTCTAGTAGTCATTTTACAAAGGGTCAGGAACTTATGCTGCCGCTAATTATTTATCAGATCTATGGATCTACAATTACTGATTCAACAACATTTATGTTTCTCACTGCATCCATGTGATTCCTTATTGTCACCTGGTTTTTTTGCGCCATTTCCTTTTAACCTTTATGACTTTCAGTGAAAAAAATAGTTGATGATTGGAATGACTGGAACAAGTGGATAAAAAGTAAAGGCATTGGTAAAGATGTTAAACTATTGAAAGATGGTATATTCTCTAGAGTTAAGCAAAAGCAGATAATGAAGAATATTGGATCATGTGCTAAGTGGTTCTTGATAGGAAGCAGATTTTGTTGTTAAAACAGATGATCAGGAGACAAGTTCCCTTCTTTACACCTTGAGGACAAGGTGGCTCTTTGGGAGGGGAGTATTGATACGCCAAGGAGGCCCACCTTGTGGGGCCCAGGGGAAGATATTTAGAAAGTTTCTAATCAAGGAGAGTTGTTTAGGAAGGTTCCTAATTAAGGGAAATTGTTTAGGAAGGTTTCCTAATTATGTTTATATTGTTTAGGAAGGTTTCCTAAATCATGTTTAAATATTTATGAAGGTTTCCTAAATTATATTTATACTATTTAGAAAGTATTTAATTATTTAGGAATGTTTGTTAAATTATGCTTAATTGTTTAGGAAGGTTTCCTAAATCATATTTAATTATTTAGGAAGGCTTCTTAACTTATGTTTAGTTATTTAGGAAGGTTTCCTAAATTATGTTTAATTGTTTATGAAGGTTCTATTTGTGTTATGGTGGCTAGGACTATTTAAGGGGGAGTTGTCTTGGGTTTAGATCATGCTATTGATGAGTTTTGTGGGTATTTGTTTTAGTTCTTTTCTTTGATGGCTTCCTAATGACATCTAGGTTGATTGGGAGAGCCGATCTACCTCTTGAATTGTAGATCATAGGTATCTTGTTTTCTCTTATTGAAGTTTTAAAAAAAATCAGCCATCGTTTTGATTTTACTGCAGTTTTTATATTATTGTTTGTTATTTTTGCTTCCACGACGTAACACAAACAAAACTATCACACGTCCGGCCCGAAATTAATGTTGGTCATAAAAGTAAAGAAGACATACTAGAGAATCAGCATCCCAAGTAGATGTAGCTTCTCCTAAACGGAAAACACCACTATAACCTTTAGCCATACCCTGATATCTGAAAAACATACAAAAGCTTTATAAGAACTAAAGAAACAGTTTTAATCTGGAAGGGAAAATAAACAACAACAAAATTATTTAAAAACATCCCAATCTCGTCAATAGAATTCATGTAGCCGACCGGGATATAACGGCTTGATATTGATGTTGTCCGTTATAATATCTGAATCACTTCAATCTTATAGGTATTTAAGAAGTTCATCAAATACTTGCACTTTAATCAAAATATGATGCAAAATAAATACTTAGAATTTTTTTTTTAATCTACAAATACAACCAATAATCTTATTAAAAGATAAATAGATATAATGACTATCACAACCTTCATTATAATTTCTCGCTCTTTATAGCAGAAGAGAGAAAACTACAAGAGGTATAAAGGTGTATTATAAAACATTTGCACCTTCCATCGCACAATAATAAGTACTCTAGAAATCATTTAAAAAATGCAAACTAACAGTACATAGGAATGCAAATTAAAATCTAGACGTATTTCACTTTGATTCCAAAATTTGATACCATGGCATTTAGAACCTAATATACAAAGTACTGTAAATTTTGAATAAATGCTATCACATGAAGATTACCAAGTACCAATATCATAATCCCTTTCCTCACAGCTTCTCATTTCTTAAATAATTTCACAATCATGCTTTTGTATGTCACCTAAGTATTCCAACATAATTGACCGTCTTCAAAGTGGTACCTACTGCTTAACGGTAGTTACAAAATAGCCATTAATTAGGAACACCTGATCATTCATACAGTCATTTATTGATTGTTAGATATTTCAAGTGTTGAAAATGCCGTTAATTACAAATCTGCATTTCTCCTTGTTCAAAGAGATGGAAACCCTAAAATTATTGACAAATAAGAAAAAATCAGGAGAAAAAAAAGGAAGATAACCATGTACAAACAGGATGAATATTCCTAAATATGGCCATGAAAAAACTCATAAAACTTTGAAAATAAAGAATTTCTAATAAAAACTCCACAAAAAAAAAGAAAATATTTAGATGAACTTAATCAATGCTAATGGTCAGAGCACACACCTATCTATCGCAAAACTTTTCTTCCACAAACTCTTCCTCCCTTTGTTTTCCTTATTGTAGAGCACAGCAACAAGTTGTTTGTCGGAGACAAGAAGTTGCAAAATGCATAGGTAGAGAACTACCCACAATCTTTCAGTTCATCACGTCATCTCAATAAGGTCATCTAGCTCATCTTATAAGTAAGAGCATTTCAGGAATTTGGAGTATTGCTCAAGGACGAATTTAAAATGCATAATTAGACACAAGGATTTGATTGTAAAGTTTTTATAAATGTGGGCCATCAAAGGCCCGTGATTTATCATTATTTCAAAAAGGATTAAATTAGTAGTTACAATCAACTGCTTATAAAGACAATCAAGTGTACAAACCTAGGGCAACATGTTTACTATGGTAAAATAATGGGTTTAGAAGTGTGCTGTTTAGATTTTCAAGGTACTAGCTGATTGTAAACTTGACATTGCCTTCTTCAATAATTTAACTTGGTATATAGACAATTTAGTAAACCCTAGTTATATCTATTCTGACATATTGTCCAAGTTGTATTGGAATTTTTGGCGCATGTACAAAAGCTTCTTGAAATAGCACAAAATGCAAAAGGCAAAAGAAATGATTGGCAACCCCCAAACATAAAGAAAAATGGAGAATAGAGACAACCAACATCGTTCTGAATCATTTCATCCAGCATAAATTACTTGAAATAAAATGAACCAACAGCTACAACAGCTAAAAATTACGTTCTCACTAACGACTTAAAAAATGACAACCATAACAAAATTGCATGGTAACCATCCTCAATATGGCGCCAAAATTTTAACTGAAATTCCACCAAGTTAATATTTTGGCAAGAAATGAGTACAATCAAATAAAACAGTAGTGCTTGTTACTAAGTTATAAGAATACTTGTCAACGGAGAATGGTGCAACACGGCGCAAAGTTCCCCATAGCGCACAGCACACAGCGCAACGCATGCAATTTTGAACACGGCAAAAAATAAAAAATAATTATAAATATCATTATATGAATCCTATTTAAGATTATCAATCAAGTTGGGTAAGGCTTGGTTGAATATGTTTGTGGTCCAAAGTCCAAAACATTGAAGTGAGCTTCAAGTTCGTCCAAAATTTCTACTAAAATAATTGCAATACTATTCCGCAAATAGGAAAAATAGAAAGCACCATTGAAATCCTACTATTTTAATCATATCAAATAATTTTAAAATTAAGTCTAATAAAACCTAACTAAATTATTTTAATCAGATCAAATAATTTTAAAATTAATTATTACATTATTTTAGAAATTAAAGTATATAAATATTAAAAACTATTTATAATTATATCAAAAAATTCCTAAAATTAAAATTGCGTTCGCCGTGCGCCATTGCGTCATGGCACACAGAAGGTGCAAATGACGCGCACCAACTTGAACATGTGCGCCACACCATGCAGTTGGAAATGAATATTGATCAAGCTTGGTTATAATCAAGCTTTTATTTGAAGAGTTCTCAGCTAAAATGAATATTGATCAAGCTTTAGATTATAATCAAGCTTTTATTTCACTATATTAATAAGAAAAGTAGTATGTCAATTAGAAAAAAAAAAACTTTAGCAAAAACAATATCCACACCATTAAAAAAAGTCATTTATTAGTGTTTTACGCATTACAAAGATGCACCATTAGCAGCAACTCATTGCACTTCATTAACGTTTTGCACATTTTGACCAAAGCAAAGTGCATACGTTGCATAAGGCTTTGATTTAGTGACCTTCATTGCCCTTCCAAGTGAAAGCAAATAAAAAATAAGTAATGTCTTCCATTGAAAAATATACAGTAATTCAATTAAACAAACTCCATATAGTGATAGTCACCAATATAGATGTGTAAATATAAAAACAATTCTCATTAATTCAAGAAAAATGCCTTCTGAGAGTCAAAACAAAGTGTACCTTCCAACCAGTTTGGTTGCTTTACCCACACAAACAATTAAAAGACCAGTTGCCATGGGATCAAGTGTACCAGCATGCCCAACCTGTAATTTGGAAGTTTACTACAATCGGTCAATATTCATGACGGTCATGATGTTCAGTTTAGAGCACCTTTTGCACTTTGACTAGGCGTCGGAGTTTCCCACAAACAGTAAATGACGTCCAACCTGTCATGACTTGCAATATCTCAGTAATAAAAAATATAAGCATTGTAAGCACCCGAAATAATGACTATTGAAACCATAAAATATGTAATGATTCCCTTCTATCAAGCAAGCCTCGAAATGATAGTTTATAAGTCAGAATCAAAGTCTTTGTATTACCATATAATGAAAGAGTGACACAAAACTAATGTAATGAATAGGGCACTGGAAAAAGGTAGTGATTTGTATTTGACCATATTAGACTCAATAGTTAGCTTGTGTTTGGCTAATTTTTATAATCCCACTTACATTATGAATTAAATATGAACAATGCCCTGGTCGATCATGTTCAACTTGGTGGTAGTTAAATTATGTTTATTTATACATAAAAATATGCCTACATATACATGTTTGCATGTATATTTAGATGTGTATGTTTATGCGTGTGCATATATACTTACTTGTGTGTCTATGTGTATATATATATATATATATATGTATATATAAAGAGAGAGAGGGAGAAATATATTCTATAAATTATATATGACATTTAGGTAGACCATTTATTCCTAAACAATACGTGTTCAGCTCAATAAGTTAATAAGCTGAACAAAATAGAAAATTTTGGCTGATTTGCTTAACAAGCCGAGCCAAATAATACTTGAGTTGCTCTAGCTTACCTCTTTTACAACCTTAGTGATAAAGTGACACATTAAGAAGAATTTAAATTTCCAACCCATTAATAAGCCAAAGTGTTAAAAATAATAAAAGGTGTTAACTTTGATCAGCTAAGCCAGAGATAATAAAGCTCTGATAAACACTTGATATTCTTCAAAAATTCTTGGGATATGAGAAAACAATTCAAGAAGACAAGTTTGTAAAATTCACTGGTAGATCACTGAATATTCATAGTAAGCGTTAAGTTCCAGTATAAGTGTTCCCTTTACAAATGCAAGAAATAGTAAGCAGATACAGGGGGCACAAACATACCGAGTTCTAAATTAGTGCATTATAGCCGTTTGCATGAAATGAGAAATTGAAGAAAAAAAGGGAAAACTATAACACACCTTTAGGTTTATCCACGAGCACTACAGTTCCAGATGGCCCATCCCATTTTGCAGGAAGTCCAGTTCCCCTACTCGAAAGAAACGGCTCACCAATAACCTCCCCGGCAACATCGCTTCGGCTCTGAGCTTTCGGAACCTTCTTCAAGAACCGGAAAAACTCCTCCACCTTCTTCTCCGACACATCTTCTCCCCCGTCCTTCCTCTCTTCCCCCTTCTCCTTCTTTTCGTCAAAGAACACCAAGGCTCTCTCTTCCCCTTTCTCTCCGTCATCCTTCTTAGGCGTCCTATTCCCCTTCTTGTGTAGCTGCAACGGCTCCTCGGCTAAGTCGACAAAAGCTTTGTCAAAGGATTGCTCGGGGAAGAACTTCTTCTCGAGCTGGTACACCATCCGATAGTGCTTATCCTTCTCCCAGGGTAAGGCAAACGCGTCGTGGAAGTAGAGTTCCTGCTCGCGGGCATGCAGTCTAGGGAAGTCGATGATCTCAGGCTTCAGCTCCACAAAATCGGATCGACGTCCGGAATCGGAGTCCGAACCGGAGCCGCCGTACATGCGCCTCTGCCTTTTACGATAGTACCGGCGTTTGGCACGATCCATGGGGTCGGAGTCACCGGGGACTTCGCCAGAGGATGCGGAATTTTCTCCGTCGCCGGAGGCTGCAGCGACTATGGAGGTATAAGAGTTTGGAAGGCGGTGAGCATGGCGGGGGTCGGGGTGGTAATGAATGAGCTCGTAGTAAAGGGGATAGTGGGTCGAGGAGGAGGACAAAAGGCGAAGGGGGAAGGAGGAGGGTTTGAAGTTGGAGAGGAAGAGGAAGGAAGATGATTTGATGAAGGGGAAGAAGAGAGTTGAGAATGCCCTCGAAGATATTAACTCCATTATTACAGAGCGCGAAGGCACAGGCATGCCATTTACAATCTCTCCATTTATCATAGGGGAAGATAAGGCAGATACACATATTTGTTGGTTGAAAGCTTAGATTTTTAATTAGTAAGTCTTGAGTTTAAATTTTTATATATGTGATATGCGTGTTTATCTTAATTAATCTAAATATCTCAATATATATATATATAAAGGGGATAGTAGGAAGCGCTTAAATCATAAGCTCATTTGCCCTCTCCCATTCGCTCCATCCCATCAATCAAAATGCATTCACGCGCCAGGAGAAATTATTCCGTGCGAGTCTGGACAGATACACACACGTTATTTTCCTGGGCACTCCACACAGAATTATTTCTCTATGTGAGAGAAAATTATTCTGTGTGGAGACTGGGCAATAAACCCAGACGGTCTCGTCGTCCGGTCTCCGCACAGAATAATTTCTCTCACGTGAGATGAACATTCACAGGCGCAATTTTTTTTATTGGAAATCAAAAAATAATATAAAATAATTAAATCTAAATTATGTTATTAAAATGCTGAATTATGTTATTAATTTTTTTATAAAATGTTGTACTTTAAATTTTCTTTTCAAATATATTATGTTATTAATTTATAATTTTAATATATTTTTATATAATTTATTTATTTAAATTAGATTTTTCATTTTAAATAAATTAAAATGCAATTGCATATTTAAAATATCACGTTAATATATAAATTAATGTAAAATCCACATATAATTTGAAAGGACATCGAATAATTTATATATATATATATATATATATATATATATATATATATATATATATATTGAAAAATTAAGTGCACATCCCAATTATATAAACTATAAAGAGAAATTACATGAAGCTACAAAATAAATAGAAAAATACAACAGATAGAGTTATCAAACTAACACAAAAACAAAATCCCCAACATCGAGTATTTGTCTCATCATTTCTCGAGTTACTACTCTTTCATTATTTCTTCTATATTTGGATAAGAAATATTTGGTCCCATCATTCTATAATTTTCTACAAGATCAATATTTTTTGTTTTAAAACTAAAACTGTAGAAATATGTCTCAGCCAATGAGCAGTCAAAAAATATCTTTTGAGACGGTGTTTCTCCAACAAGCCTATATATACAAAATCAGTACCATGACTCAGAACCAGTTCGATGCTTGAGTTACTGCTCTCCAATGAGCTACTTGATTCTCAAGAGGGATGTCTAGTGTTAAATATCAATAATTTTCCAAGCAATAAATGTCAATATTTTCAAAGTATTAATATTTTGCATTGATTTCAAAACTTCTTATCTTATTAAGTGTTTTGTTGATTCTATTATATTCTCAATCCATTCAAGAGGAGATGATTTAATTTGTACATGTAGTGCTCTTGTTGATTTAGGCAAGGCATACTTTATAATTTTTTGTAGTTTTTTCTCCAAACATGCTAATGTTCTTTTCAGTTTCAATTCATATAGAGTTTAGTAGTCCATATGTCAGCAAGATTGTTGGAGATATCTTCAAATCTCTGTATTTGAAACATTCATAAACTTCCAAATCAATGTATGCCCTATAGATCTCATACTTTAATTGACAAGGATAACCTACGTAAGGATGATTTAATATGGCACATTTTGTTGTTACTTTTATACATGGTTGGGCATAGTTATGAAATAGCTCTTTAACTGTTGTTATTCCCCTTATTTGGTAGAACTGGTAGCTAGAAGCTTCAAAAATTCTTGAAGTATTGTAAATTCTACAAAATTAGTCTGAAAAGGCATAGCATATAGTTTCTAACCTTGTTCCAATGGTGGAGCTTTCACTCTTTCTTCAATGTCCATATTACTAGAAGAAGATTCAGCTTCTGCATAGAATTGTTCTTCTATAAGAGAGGCCTCTATAAGTATACAGGTGATGTTGTGAGAAGAGGCTCAAATGAGAGGTGGAAACACAACCAATACATGACATGCTCCTCAACCTTTACTTATAAAAATTTTAGTGGCATGATTCTCTATCCTTTAAGATTCTCACACTTCTCAACTAGTCCTGATATGAATTGACAAATCAATAATCTCTATCTTTGAAGATCCTCATGCTTCTCAACTAGTCTAGAACAAAATTGACAAGTCAATGATCTCTATCCTTTAAGATTGTCATGATTTTTTACTAGACTTGAACGAATTTGACAACTCAATTACCTCTGTCATTTAAGATCCTCAAGCTTCTCAACTAGTCCAGAATGGAATTGACAAGTCAATGATCTATGTCCTTTAAGATTCTCACGCTTCTCTAGTACTCCTGAATGGATAGACAAGCCAAGGATAAAGATGCCCACATCGCACTATGAAATGCATTGAGTGATCATTTATATGAGTAGTATATAAATTCTAATGATTAGTTAGTTGCATGTGTTTTTTTTTTTTCATTTCTATTTTTGTGTTCTAATGTAATTTTTATTTTATTAAACAAATATTTATTTTATTAAATGCATATTTATATTCTAAATTAATTTATCGAGTAAGATTTATTTTTGTTAAAAATTTTGCATGTAGGACTAATTTGAAAATTTGATAAATATAAAGATATGATTAAAAATAAATATAAAATAAAATATGAGAGAGAATATACATAGAATATTCTTTTTTTGGGGTAAGAAAATGGAGTTCGGTTAGAGTTTAGTTACTACATTTTGGAGTGAAAAATGAGTTTTTTGGTTGGAGATGGCCTTATGGCTCGGAAGGCAAACAGTAGAGCTTCATTTCTATTTTTTTGTTAAAGTAAAATTTTAGTAAAAAAAGTTTAAATTAATAAAAAATTGTCCCAAATAATACCTAAAAAGCACTTATGATCGCACGCTCAATACCCTCAAGCTTGAACGGTAGCATTTTGTGTCTTTCATGAATTTTTTTTGCTAATACATTATATATATTTTTAAATATTACTTATATGGAATAAAATAACTATATTTAGAAAATTACTTTAGTTACATTTTTTTATTTAGCTGGTGGTTTGATTTGTTTAAAAGGTATACAAAGTATTTCAAATACAAAAAATTGAAATTTTTGGTATTTGATTTGATGACAAAAGAATTCTAAGTGAAATTTTAGTGAATTATTGTGTTCACTCTGTGATTCAATCACATGATGCGCACTACCACTATTAGCCGAAGAGGCCCATTATTGCATGTTATCTACTACCTCTGCCAGCCCTCGGTCATCACCATCATTGAGCATTACACTACATTCACTTCATCATACGCTAGACATGTTACAACTTAGGCACCCGAGTTTATAATTTTGATGATAACAATATTATTGATTGCCTCTTTATTTCTCCTATTATTTATTGTGCATACCTATTTATGTGTTGACTAACATTTCAGGTACAACATGCATCGTTCTTTAAATATTCTGGGCTCAAGATTGGGTAGAATATGTTATATTAAAAAAGTTTATAATTTTCATTTATTTATTTTTAACTTCTTGAGTCAAGTCCTATAAGGGTGTATGATAGTCTGGTGATCGTACACATACACACAAGGGGAGCAAATATAATGTTTAATATTTTAATTTTTCTGCATATCGTACTGTATAATCTAAATCGTATTGTCTGATCTGGTGTTACAAAAATTAATTAAAATATTTTATTTTTTTGAAAAAAATAATTTTAAAATTTAACTATTCGTATAGTATGAACACCACATCGTACTAGACGATCTGTTATAATTAGAAACCATGTAGTTCATTAAATTAGCCAAAAATTTGAATTTGAAAAGTTATTCTATTCGTACTATACGAACCTAATCGTACTGTACGATATTTAAAATATTGCCTAATTTAATTCTGTGATTAGCCAATCGAATATGCCTAATTTTGATATTTTGATCATAGTGTACAAATTGGATCGTACTATATGATTAATAGAGATGATTTTGGTCTTCCTAAGATTCATCCTAGATGAACTGCATTTTTATTGAACTAATCATACTATACGATTGGTCATTCTTACTGATGATCGTACAGCACTTAGAGGCAAATTAAACTATTCGTATTGAATCGTACAGTACTAACAGGTCAAATTCTGCACATCATACTATACGATCCTGTAATCGTATTATATAATCTTTGATGACTGAATTGGTTTTTTTGGTTTTTTGAAGCCCTCTATTTAAGCTTTCTCATAAGACTTTATATGAGTCTTTTGAGCATTCATTAAGTTATTTTCTTGACAAAAAGCTTGAAGAGAGTGCTTTAGTCTAGGGAGAGAAAGGGTGGAGTTTTTAAGAGAGGGAGAAGATCCTTGTGGGCTTCAAGGGAGTGTGGCAGGGGCTTTTCACACGATTACTCCGGCAAACTTGCACCTGAGTTCCTCCAAGAGTCAAGGTTTGTCTTGAGGGAAGCTTTGGGAAGAAGAAGACCTCTTTGGTGTCAAAAGACCCGGCTACTCGACCGTACTGGGGAAGGTGAAAGTGATTCCAGGTTCTCTACCTCACTAGAAGGGTGAAAAGGAGTTCAGGCCCTCTATCTCACTAGGAGGGTAAAAAGAAGTCAAGGTTCTCTACCTATGAAAGGAGTACGGTCCCTCTACCGAACCGAGTTGGTGAAAGAGAGTTTATACGGGCTTCTCTGCCTAGTTGTGGTGGCTAAAGGAGAGACACTATAATGTTAATGCAATACTCGGAGAAGAGGACTTCGGGGAGTGGACGTAGGTCATGGTTTAACCGAACCACTAAATCTAGTGTGTTTATTCTGATTTTTACTTTTGTACTTTATTTTTTGTGATAACTGCCTGGTGAAAATCTAAGATTAATATTTTGTTGTGATAATTAGAATATAATCACCATCTTTGTAATTGTTTATAGATTATTAGCTTCCGCATTTGATTAGTTAAATCATCCTTTAAAAATTTAAAAAATTCTTAAAAAATAGAACTCTTATTTAGGATTTATTTTTAAAATACCAATTCACCCCCCTCTTGGTGCATCTCGTACTTTCTAAAAGTGCTAATAGGTTGTTAGACTTATTAATTATGTCCCTAGGCTAACCAAAAGGGGGGTGAATTTGTTCTTTTTTATTTTTAAAAATCTCTTGGATTCAATGAAACCGATTTCACAATAAAAATTAATTTTTAGAAAATAATTTTTCAACCACAGAAAAATTAAAAGTGAAAAAAATCAAAATGTGGTAAACAGTAAAAAAAAATGAAGAACACCAGATTTTATAGTGGTTCGGTCCAATAAGACCTACATCCACTCCCTGGAGACTCCTTCTTCAAGTATTGCACTATACTCAAGTGACTCTCCTTTAGCCCCTACAGCAAGGTGGAGAAGCCTTTATAATTTTCCTCTCTTCCACCAAACCCCAGTGTGGCAGAGAACCGTCATTCTTTTTCACCCTCTTGGTGAAGGCAGAGAACCCATTGTCCATTCTCACCCTCCTGGTGATGGCAGAGAACCAATCATCCTTTTTTACACTCCTGGTGAAGGAAGAGAACCAAACTCTCCTTCAAAGATCTTCTCTCAAGAGTCTTCAAAGAGATAGGGTAGAGACTTGAAGTACTGTTGCAAATCTGGATTCAAGAAGTATAGTTTTGATGATGAAAAATATGTTTGTGTTTTATTTTACTTGGCTAATCATTTCAGGTACAAAAGATCAAATGCAATTCAAGCCAACTCAAGATCGGGTCCAAGTGTGTCCAAATGAAAATTTTCCCTTTCTTGAGTCAAATGTAATGTAATTGATCCCCAAGCTAAGTAATCTTACACACACACACACTCAGGGGGAGAGGTTTAATGGATTAGAGTTTCTGTTAAATTTTTGTTTTGATCGTCCTGGACGATATACATATCGTCCTAGACGATCCAGTGAAAATAGAATCCCTAATTAGGGCAACCAAGTTAAGTCTGTCTAATTAAGCCGATCGTCCTGGATGATCTATCCATTGTACGGGATGATAGGCTCAAATCAGAAATTCTCAGCCGCCAGATCAAGTTAAGCAAGTTTTATTTTTAGAGATTTGATCTGATCGTCCCGGATGATACGTGTATCATCCTGGATGATCCATTATAATCATACCTAAATTAGTCTGATGATTAAGGAAAGTAATTAAGGTCTGATTGATTCGATCATATCATCCTGGACGATCACAGGATCGTACGGGACGATGTGTTAAAAATCTTGACCGTCCATCATGTTTCACCTGTACGTCTATAGCGGTGATCAGGATGATTTTGGCACTTTTTAAACTAATCATCCTGGATGATAGAAATATCATCCTCGACGATCAAGTCATTTTGAGGTCATCCGGCACAGGTTCCTCTGGACCACCAGAGCAGTCTTCTGGACGAAATTCCTGATTTACACTAATGGTCCCGGACGATCGCAGAATCGTACGGTACGATATGAACAACTTTTTCTACTAATTGTCCAGGAGAGCTAGATCGTCCAGGCTGAAATAGGTGATTTTAAACTGATCATACAGGATGATCTAGCGATCGTCCTGGATGATATTGGCCGACTAGTTGAGATTTAGGGAAAATTTTGAGCCCTCCTATAAAAGATATTTTTCTTCCAACAAGAAAAATCTTTTACCACTTTCCTTTCCAGAAAAACCTTGAGAGAGAGTGCGAGAGCTTGGGAGAGAGAGAGGATCTTGTGAGGGGGAGTTTGTGAGGAATTCACAAAGGTTGCTCCAAGCAAGGCTCAGAGTTATCTTCTCCATTCGTCGTCTCTCATCTTGTCGGTGTTTTCTGTAGGAGGATCGTTCGCAAGAAGATCTGGGTTCTCTGGCCACTTCAGGAGGAAGCGAAAGGAGTTTAGGTTCTCTGTCTACTTCAGGAGGAAGTGAATGGAGTTCAGGTTCTCTGCTTGCTTCAGGAGGAAGCGAAAGGAGTTCAGGTTCTCTGCCTCATCGTGTTGGTGGAAAGGAGTCTTGTACAGGCTTCTCCGCCTTACTGTGGGAGCAGAAGGAGAGTCACTTTTGTGTTAGTGCAATACCCGGAGGGGAGGCTCCGGGGAGTGGACGTAGGTCAAGTTGACCAAACTACTATAAAATCTGGTGTGCTCTTTCTTATTATTTTCTACACTTTATTTTTCTATTATTATCTGCTTGAGTGAAATCTATGGTTGATCTTTTCGTTTCTATGTTTGCTTGTTTCCACTATAAATTATCAAAAAGATTTTTCCTGTTGCTTACAAATTTTTTAAATAACCAATTCACCCCCCCTCTTGGTTAGCCTTGGGACTAGTTCATCAGGGCTTAATATCCCTATCGAACTTTCAAGTGGTATCAGAGAAGGATTCAAAAATTTAAGTTTAAAAACTTTTGAAGTTGATCCATGGCTAACTTTGGTAATCATAATGCTGCTGAAGGTTATTCAATTACACGACCGCCATTGTTTGATAACATACCTTTTAACTTTTGGAAAACTTGCATATCCACTTTTCTTCAATCTATAGATTATCGCATGAAACCTATTGAGTCTATTTCTAAAATGTATACGAGGTTCACTCAAATTATCACTTCTTTGCATGCTTTAGGAAGAGAACTTACAAATTATGAAAAAGTGAACAAGATTTTGAGATGTTTGCCTTGTTCGTTTGATGCTAAGATAACTGCAATTAATGAATCGAAAAATTTGAATAATTATTCTATTGACAACTTACTCTGGTCACTCATTGCTTATGAGCAAGGGGTGAACCAAAGATAGCTTGATGCAGGTGAGAAAAAGAAGGAGAAAATTATGGTGCTGAAGGCCAACGATACTAACACTGATTCTTTCGGGTCTGATATCGATGATGTTGCCTTAATCACTAGGCAATTCAAAAGTTTTCTAAGGAAGAAACATAAGAACTTTCAGAAGTGGAACAAGGGTAAGTCCAGTAAAAATTTTAAAGGCTCATCTGATACTGTTTGTTTTGAATGCAGGAAGCCTGGACATATTAAGGCGGATTATCCTACACTTAAAGCTCACCCAAGCAAGGAAAAAGGTGTGGAGAAACCCAAATTCAGGAAGGACAAGAAGAGGATTCAAAAGGTGTTCTAGACAGATTCTACATCCGACTCCTCTGAGACTGAAGCTGAAGAGGAGGAAACTAACTTGTGTCTGATGGCTGATGATCATCTTGGTCAGTCTGATCAGGAAGAGGTATGTGAGCTTACTTATTATTAATTATTTGAAGTATCTGAAAGAATTCACGCATCTTATAGGAAACTTAAGAAATTACATGCTAGTCTGAAATTAGATTTCTTAACCTTGCAAAAAGAGCATGATTATATAGTTAAAGATTATTCTACACTTGACAGCAATCACATGTCTTTACTTGATGAATTTGATGAACTGAACAAAAAGTATTCTGATCTGATTACTAAGCATAATTCATTGAAAACCTCACATGTTGATTTAGAAAGAGCTTTTAAAGAATTAGACAACATGACATGTGAAGTGGAGAGTAGTAATGGAGCATTGAAATTTGAAATTGCAAGTCTTAACAAGGAGAATGAATTTTTAAGAGTAAAAATCAGTACTTTTGAGAAAAATGAAACACCTCCTACTTTTGCACAATTTTATGCACCTCCACCTTTTGAAGAATTTGTTTCAAAATCATCAAAGCATGTTTCATTCAAACTTAGGAAGAGGCACTATCACCTACGTAGATTAGTTAACCCTTTTTTAGTGTTAGATATTTTTCTTGTGGCATGTTAGGACACATCTCCATACCTGCATTGTTCATCATAGTACACATTGGGTGTGGAGGCCAAAATTGCCTGTTTCACAGCACAGCACACATGCATTGCATTCTTCTTTTCATAAGAAGGAACCTAAATTATTTGGGTTCCTAAATCTGACATTTGATGATTTTATAGGTGTGCTCTCACACAAGACCTTGTGAGAGCATGTGGTACCTGGACAGCAGATGTTCAAGACACATGACTGGAGATGCAAATTAGTTTATTTCGCTAGAGGCTAGGGCTGGAGGCAAGGTTACAAATAGAGACAACACCACCAGGAGGGTGGTAGGTTCAGGTATAATTGGTGATTCAAAGAATTTTATGATTAATAATATTTTACTTGTAGATGGATTGAAACACAACCTACTGAGCATCAGTCAACTCTATGTCAAAGGATACAACATAAAATTCCTGCCCACTTGCTGTATTTTAAGCTTAAATGACAAAAATTATTTTGTAAGGACAAAGGATCAAAAATTTTACATGCTGGATGTAAGTTGCTTTAAAGCTGATGTTTCAATTGCTTAAAAACTGCTGATGATGAGTCTTGGTTGTGGCACAAGAGATTATGTCATGCTAGTATGAAAACCCTTAGGAGATTCACCCAAAAGGACTTAGTTAGAGGTGTCAACAAGCTTAAGTTCACTGAGGACCACCTGTGTGATGCCTATCAATTAGGAAAGCAAGTCTAGTCCTCCTTTCACTCTGTTAAGGACATTAACACCTCTAAACCTTTAGAAGTCCTTCACATGGATCTCTTGGGACCCATTAGCACTGCCAGCTTAGGGGGGAAAGTCTATGGTTTTGTGATTGTTGATGATTACTCGAGGTTCACTTGGATTAAATTTCTGTCACATAAATCTGAGTCATTTGATAAATTTAAGTCCTTCTCCACTTAGATTCAAAAGAAGTTAGGTTATGAGATCTTGACTATTCATAGTGATCATGGTGGAGAGTTTGAAAATATGAAATTTAGAACTTTTTGTGAGGAACAAGGGATTAGTAATAATTTTTTAGCTCCTAGGACCCCTCAGCAGAACGGGATAGCTGAAAGGAAGAACAGGACCTTAGTGGAAGCCACTAGAGCTATACTTACTGAGTATTCACTTCCAAAATACTTTTGGGCTGAAGCGGTGAACACTGCCTGTTATGTGATGAATATGGTGAATGTTAGATCCAATCTGAACAAGTCACCTTATGAGATCATTAAGGGTAGAACTCCAAACCTGTCATACCTCCATGTGTTTGGCTGTAAGGTTTTCATTCTGAACAACGGGAAATCATCCTTAGGAAAGTTTGACCCCAAATCTGATGAAGGAGTGTTCTTAGGCTATTCTGGTGTGGGGAAATCCTTTAGGGTGTTTAATAAAAGGACTTTGGTGGTGAAAGTTATAACTCATGTGGTGTTTGATGAATCTGATCCTAAGGTGACTAGAGTTGAGGAAGAAGAAGAGGTAGGGGAGATTACCCAAGGGGTTGAAAATACAAATCTGGAGGAAAGGGTAGATCCTCAAAACACTTTGCCTAGAGATTGGAAATAATCTTCGAGTCATCCTAAAGAATTAATCTTAGGAGACCATTCTGAAGGTTTTAGGACTAAGCATGGACTTGGGAAGGAAGTAAACCACTCTGCCTTTATCTTAATGACTGAACCCACCAACATCAATCAAGCCCTTTCTGATAAATTTTGGATCTTAGCTATGCAAGTGGAACTGAATCAATTTATAAGAAATGATATTTGGGAGCTAGTAGAAAGACCTAGGAATCAAAGTATAATGGGAACCAAGTGGGTCTTTAAGAATAAGATGAATGATTCTGGTGTAGTGGTTAGGAATAAGACAAGATTGGTGGCTAAGGGGTATAATCAGATTGAAGGGATTGATTTTGAGGAGACCTTTGCCCCTGTAGCTAGATTGGAAGCCATTAGGGTGCTACTAGCCTTTGCATGTTATAAGGGATTTAAGCTGTTTCAAATGGATGTCAAGAGTGCCTTTTTAAATGGGGTAATAAAAGATGATGTTTTTTATAGAATAACCCCCAGGTTTTAAGAGTTTCTAATATCCAAATCATGTTTATAAATTAAAAAAGGTCTTATATGGATTGAAATAGGCACCTAGAGCTTGGTATGAGAGGCTTAACATATTCTTGTTAGAAAGAGAGTTTGTTAAGGGGAGCGTAGACACCACCCTTTTTCTGAGGAGAGTAGGGGATAATTTACTCATTATCCAAATCTATATTGATGATATAATTTTTGGATCTTCTGATAAATATTTATGTGATGAGTTTTTTAAAATAATGAGTAAAGAGTTTGAGATGAGTATGATGGGAGAGTTGTCCTACTTTTTGGGGTTTAGTATAAGGCAAATGGATGATGGAACCTTTCTCAATCAATCTAAATACACTAAGGACATTTTGAAGAAATATAAAATGGACAAAGACAAGCCAATCAACACTCCCATGAGCTCCTCTGTTCAGTTAGATAAGGATTCAAGTGGAAAATCTGTTGATCAGAAGAAGTATAGAGGAATAATTAGATCACTGCTTTACCTGATTGCTAGCCGACCTGATATCATGTTTAGTGTTTGTCTTTGTACTAGGTTTCCAGCTGATCCTAAAGAGTCCACCTGACTGGTGTTAAGAGAATTCTTAGATATCTTTTAGGGACCCCAAACCTAGGAATCTGGTACCCTAGGCACAGCACCTCTTTTGAGATTATTGGATATTCTGATTCTCACTTTGTAGGGTTTAGGGTGGATAGAAAGAGCACTTCTAGAACTTATCAATTTATAGGACAGTCTTTTGTCTCCTGGTCCAGTAGAAAATAGAACTCAGTTACACTTTCCACTGCTGAAGCTGAGTACATTGCCTTAGGAAGTTGTGTGGCCCAAGCTCTTTGGTTGAAACAACAAGTCTTGGATTTAGGATTACTTGTGCGCACAATTTCTGTTCTGTGTGATAATACTAGTGCCATCTGTATTTTTAAGAATCCTATCTAACATTCTAGAACCAAACACTTTGATATAATGCATCACTTCAATAGGGACCATGTTACAAAATGGGACATTAAGCTACATCATGTAGCAACTGAAAATCAGCTGGCTGACATATTTACTAAACCACTAGCCTTTGACTCATTCAGTATTTTGAGGACCATATTAGGTGTGATTGACATAAATACTTGATTCTGATGACTACTAATTTCTGATTTATTTGTTTTTCATTCTGTTTCTGTTAGCTAGTTGTTTGATTTGATTATCTATTTTCTGTTGATTTTTATTTTTCTGCTGATTTTTATTTTAATCTTATTGTTAGAATGATTCAAATATTTATTTTGATGCAATTTTCTACTTGATTTTTACATACTATTTTATACTTTTCAAAATCCGATCACTGCTCCCTATTGTTGATAAACTGATTTGTGACTGAAAATTTTGCCTTATTTTTTGGTTTGGAAGCTTGTAAGCAGTGATTGATTCCACTGAATCTATTAAAGGGAAGAAACATTGATGATTGTTTTCTCTTCCTACAGAAATCTACTCTATATGAATAGTATTTTCAAAATTTTGAGACATTGTTATGATTTTCTGAACCAAGTGATTGCACTTATCATATGATGTATGTTTTTTGTTTTGTGAATTTCTCTTCCTTATTGTAGAGAGTGAGCTTTGTCGTCTCTTATGTCTGCAAGATAATTTTACAGCTGAGATTCTTTAATGATTTTTAGAGGGAGAAAGCCTACAAAAGATGCTCAAAGAGCACCAAAATAAAAAGAGGAATAAAATTAGCCCAAACTAAAAAGATGCGCAGTGTTGCTAAAAATTGAAAGAATACACAAAGTGTATCAAAAATTAAAAGATGCACAAAGCGCCAAATAAATTGAAAAAAAAGGCGGGCACAAAATTAGCTCACAAAGAAATAGGTTTTTTCCCTTTCAGATCTTTAAATGTCTTAGAAAAATCAATGCACCCTTAATATTTTAAAATCTCGAGATAAAAACTCATGATTTCTGATTTCTTACTTTGTAATACTATTATATCAGATATTTTTCTGGAACGAGGCTTGAAATGATCTTTTTTTAATCTAATTTTTTTCTTCTGAATTGGATTTTTATTTTGAAAGGAATTTGCATCTATAAGGTGTCCGAGGTGGGAGTTACGGAAGTCGATTTTCCATCTTTTTCTGAATTTCAGCACTGTCGATCGTCTTCTTATTAGTTTTTGGATTCAAAATTAAGGGAAAATTCTGATTCACTGGAGCAGATCGATTAAAAAAAAAACTTCGTTGTTTTGTATTTTTGTGTTTATCGTTTCTAATTTTATTTTCTCTATTTTTTATTTTTTAGTTTTATTTTGTTGTATATATTTTTGGGATCCTTGATCTTTCATCTCCATTCTCCATCTTTTTCACTAGTTCTTCACATCATCCTGGACGATCCCAAAATCGTCCTGGACGATCATCTTCGTCCTGGATGATCCATACATCTTCCTGTACGATCCATTCAAATCGTCCCCACTCTGATCAAATGGCTGAGATACATCAATTATTTGTGATCGTCCTGGACGATCCTTAAATCATCCTGGACGATATGATCCATATTTCTTGATCCTGATCAAACTGCTGAGAATGCACAATTATTATTCATCGTCCTGGACGATCCACCTCATTGTCCTGGATGATCCACGTGTCAGCAGTTGGACGATTGAAATTCGGCTCATTTTATGCATTTATTGCATATCATCCTTGATGATCCACCTCATCATCCTAGATGATACTTTTCGTCCACGGTCGTGCGACCGGACTCCTCGGGACGATCGCTTGTCCTAATCATCCTGGACAATCTGACTACCTTTTTGACCAATCATCCTGGCCGTCATAATTACTCATATCGTCCTGGACTATCCTGCGATCGTACGGGATGATCTGGCAGACTTCTACTTAAACAGCTAGTTTGTTTTCAGTTTTCTTCACCCCTCTTCCTTCCATACCTCCTCTCTTGTGATTCTAATGGCTGGTGGAAAGAGATCTAGGCATCAAGGTGTAAGCTCCTCCTGGGAAAATGTCGATCCCCGTTTTTCAAATGCAGCCGATCAGGCTACCTTCCAACGATATCTTGAAGTTGGAATCACATAATCTAAGATTGTCAACCCCCGCACTCTTACCTACCCTGTCCTGGATCTGTTTGCGAATACCTCCCTCACCTTCATCCTCACTCTTGTATTCCCTTTTAGCACTGAACTTCTCAGTGTCTTTTTCATAAATCTTCGCATCGCCGCTAACTACTCCAACCTTCACTCCTTTATTAATCAACGACCTGTAAACTCACCACCTAGGATTTTCACCATATCCTTCAACTCTCCATCACCGGCGATAAACTCCACACCCTTATTTCTTATCCTGATTATGATTGGAGTGTCGTCAATCGCTTCCTTAGAAATACCAACACCCCTACCACGACAAAGCTTGCACTTTCCTCCTTAAGGATGCCCGTACCATTCAACATATCTTTTGTTTCTCCATCATCCCAAAGGCTGGGGACCGCATTCATATCACCCCTTTACTTTCTCTGACCACCTATTACATCATGGCCCACCGGGAATTCAATGCTATCGATCTCCTCTTCTGCTATATCGAACATCTCACTCCCATTAGGGATCCGGGCCATAGACGACGCCCAAATCTAGCTCTAGGATACATCATTGCATATGCTCTGGAGACTAAATATGATCTGCAATACCTAGTCCCTGCAAATATCCCTCCTTCCTCCTTCACAAATAATTCCTTCCATGTACTCCACAGTACCCGACTACATCCGGAGCCCGCCCAGATGTTGAGGAGGAAGAGGAAGAAGTTGTTCCTATTCCTGCTGCACCTGATGCACCTGCTCTCCTTCGTATTTCATCCCTTTTTGATCATCTGGTGCAGCAGTTCGACTAGTAGGAGGCCTGTTTTGAGTCTTATATGGCTGCCCAGGAGCAGCAGCACACTAAGGATCTGCAGCGCTTCAATCACTATGCTGCTCAGCAGCAACAGCAGCACGACCAGGATATTGCCTGGTTTGGCGCACATTTCGCCGCCATTCACAGTTACTTTAACCCACCACCTCCTCCTCCTTCTGATCAGGATCCGCCTCCATTTTAGCTTTGTATTTTGTGTTGTTTTCTACTTGTAGTGTTATATCTGTACCTCCTCCTTTTTGTGATGTCAAAAGGGGGAGTTAGTGTTTTGAGTGACTAGTAGTTTCTTGTACTATTCTAGTCTTGTACTGTTCTAGTTGTTTCTTATATTTCTCTTGTTTTGTAGTTGTTTTCCTTATTGTATTTTGTGTTAGTGAAATTTAGAATGAAATGTTTTCTTTCGTATGTGCGTTGGTTACTCCTGTCTGTTTTATTTGAAACTATCGCATCAATATTTGCCATCATTAAAAAGGGGGAGATTGTTGCAAATCTGGATTCAAGAAGTATAGTTTTGATGATGACAAACATGTTTATGCTCTATTTTGCTTGGCTAATCATTTTAGGTACAAAAGATCAAATATAATTCAAGCCAACTCAAGATCGGGTCCAAGTGTGTCTAAATGAAAATTTTCCTTTCTTGAGTCAAATGTAATGTAATTAATCCCCTAGCTAAGTAACCTTGCACACACACATTCATGGGGTGAGGTTTAGTGGATTAGAGTTTCTATTAAATTTTTGTTCTGATCGTCCCGGACGATATACACATCGTCATGGACGATCATGTGAACTAATTAGGGCAACCAAGTTAAGTCTGTCTGATTAAGCTGATCGTCCTAGACGATCCATTAATCGTACGGGACGATAAGCTCAAATCAGAAATTCTCAATCGCCAGATTAAGTTCGGCAAGTTTTATTTTTAGAGATTTGATCTGATCGTCCCAGACGATACTCATATCATCCTGGACGATCTATTACAATCATGTCTAAATTAGTCTGGTGATTAAGAAAAGTAATCAAGGTTTGACTGATTCGATCATATCATCTTGGACGATAGCAGGATCGTACGGGACGATGTGTTAAAAATCCTGACCGTCCAGCATATTTTACCTGTTTATCCAGAGCGGTGATTAGGATGATTTTGAAACTTTTTGAACTAATCGTACATGACGATAGAAAAATCATCCTGAACGATCAAGTCATTTTTAGGTCACTCGGCACAAGTTTCTCTGGACGACCAGAGCGATCTTCTAGACGAAATTCCTGATTTAAACTAATGGTCCCGGACGATCGCAGAATCGTACGGGATGATATGAACAACTTTTTCTACTAATCGTCCAGAAGAGCCAGATCATCCAGGCTGAAATAGGTGATTTTGAACAGATCGTACAGGATGATCTAGTGATTATCCTGGATAATATTGGCCGACCAGTTGAGATTTAGGGCAAATTTTGAGCACTCCTATAAAAGATCTTTTTCTTTCAACAAGAAAAATCTTTTGACACTTTTCTTTCCAGAGAAACCTTGAGAGAGAGAGCTTGGGATAGAGAGAGAGGATCTTGTGAGGGATTCACAAAGGTTGCTCCAAGCAAGGATCAGAGTCATCTTCTCCATTCATCGTCTCTCATCTTGTCAGTGTTTTTTATGGGAGGATCATTCGCAAGAAGATCCGGGTTCTTTGCCCGCTTCAGGAGGAAGCGAAAGGAGTTCAGGTTCTCTGCCTCGGGACTAGTTCTGCTGCAAATTTTTGAAAAGATTTTTCCTGTTGCTCACGAATTTTTTAAATAACCAATTTACCCCCCCTCTTGGTTAGCCTCGGGACTAGTTCATCAGGGCTTAACATCCCTATCAAACTTTCAAGTACAAAAAATGAGATCCTCACCTTTGGGCAACCTTATGAATTCCTCATAATTTTCTCTCTAAAGATCTCACCACACTCACTCACAAACACTCTCCCAAATCACTCTTTCCTTTACTCTCAAGAAGAAATTTGTAGAAGATCACATAGGTAGTCAGTTTTTAGGACCTTTATATACAAAGGACAAGAAAAATCATCCAAAAAATTTAAATTTCAAGTTTGAAGAAGTAGGATCGTACCGTACGATCTCATATTATCCCGTATAAATATTTCAAAATATGAACGGTTCATTCTGTACGATGATATACGAACCTATAGAACCCAGATTTTGTACTCTAGAAATGATGTACGAAAACCATTTGTATTGTACGTACATTTCAAAAAATTGAACAATTTGTCCCGTATGAACCAGTAAACCCCAACTTTCCTACTCTGGAAATGATATAAGAAACCCATTCGTACTATACAAATAGTTCAATAAATTAAATATTTTGTCCCATATGATACAGTATGAATCTGTGAAACCCAGTTTTTGTACTCTGGAAATGATATATGAAACCCATTCGTATTATATGAATAGTTCAAAAAATTGAACAGTTTATCCCGTACGATCCAGTACAAACTTGTGAAACCCAGTTTACATACTCTATAAGTGATATACGAAAATATTTTGTACTTTATGATTTACACTTAGAAAAATTTTCACTTGTAGCAGGCAAGTTCGTTTAAGAGAAGAAAACTGTACAAATCATCCCGTACGATTTAACATCGTACAGTATGATTAGTTTAAAAGAAAAAAAGAAAAAAATTAAACTTTTGTCTCACTCTCTAAGTGTGTATGTACACGGTTACCCAATTTATATTCACACACTCTCAATCTCAAGAAAAGAATAAAAAGTATATACTCAAAAACTAATAAACTCAAATCCAATTAAATTGAAGTCTTTCACTGTCTAGAATGTGATTTCCCTGAAATGTCAGTACACATAAAAATAAACATTTCCAGTATATGTTAGGAGAATATAATGATCAAATAATAAGATTTTGTAATCATAAAAAACTCACATGATTATAAAGATAAAGTCTTGAAAAACTAATTTGCAACAATCGTAATAATCTCCCCCTTTTTGATGATGGAAAAATAATTATTATTTGAGTTAGTAAATAATAATAGATTTTCTCCTTAACTCCCCCTAAATATCTAAATGTAAGCTCCCCCTACATGAATGATCAATTTAATTTATAAGAAGGGGTTCCTATAATGATCAGAAATAAATATACACACACAAAATTTACACATACACATTCATACAGTTCATAAAGCATCAAACCAACCAAAAACCAAAAAATATACAAAACACATCAAACAATATTTAAATCTACACCTTAAATAAACTCCCCCTTTTGATAACAACAAAAAGGGAAGAATACCAATAAAAAATAATTAATGATGAATAATATGTTAAATGAATTAGAAATACAATATTAAAATTAGATACAAAAAATAAAGACTCAAAAGTTAAATCACAGAATGACAAGGATAAGAAAAATCGATCTATGTTAGTATTGAAATAGACAGATTATATATCCACAACTATTGCAGAAATGATGAAATATAAGTAATCAATTTCTAATTCAATAGTGTTTGTGTGATCAAGAAACTGATAAAGGAAAGAGCAATTGGCCACATTATGCATCTTTTCAATTTTCATGGCACACTTTATGCATCTTGTCAATTTGGGCTAATTTTATGCCTGTTTACATTTTGGCAAACACTGTGCATCTTTTCGTATACGTGGCACACTTTGTGTATCTTTTAGTTTTGGGCTAATTTTGTGCCTCTTTTGAAATATTTGTCTTTCCAAAATCACTAACTCTTTACACAAATTCATTACATAACACTTTGAAATAGAAATAAGAGTAAAAGAAATGATATCAAATTTGCAACAATTACAGTTAAGTAATACATGCCTATATATAGAATTTCGAATTAATCTTCTAATCTACACCCAGTCACTAAGTAATCAAAACATTTTGAGAGATTAAAATTTTGCACATAAATTAATGTTGTAATGCAAATTCAACCAACATTTTATAATTGCAATCAACTACATTTGATTGTTAAACTTGAACATTTCAGATCACAAAAAACATTCACATTTTAATATGCATAAAACATGATTTTTTTTCCATTCATAGATATGCAACAGCCTTACATTCCATTTTCACTAACATAAGTACATTATCAAAAATCATCCAAATAACATCCAAGAATATTCTCACATATCAACCTTTCAACGAAAAACACATACATCAAAATCTAACAGAAAAACATAACAACAGCATCACAAGAGAACAACATCAATACCACTAAAGCAAATAAAAAAAAAAAACAAAAGATCATCACTAGTAATCTGAAGGACCTTGATATGGAGGTGGTTAAGGAGTAATGAACATAGCAAAGTAGCTATTGACTGAAGAAATATTAGTTCACTGAATCAAATTGGTCTCGAATCCACCCCCGATCTTCATTATACCTATCATCCAACATCTTTAAATGAGCCTCCACATCATTAAATCTTTGATCAAGGCGATCAAAATGCTGGACCATATCTTGATAAAAGTTATGGTCAGGTCTAGATGCAGGTGCAGGAGCTTCCCCTTCTTCCTCAGAATCATCTTCCCCTAAATCTTGATGAAATAGCGCTTGAAAGGAAGCATTGGTGAAGAAAATGGGAAACTCAGTGGGAGGATCAGGATGTATTAGATTGTATTTCTTCTCCAGAACATAGGTGATCAAATGTCCTAACACCACATTTTTCTTTCTTTTACTACTAGGATGCCCAATATCAGAAAGGTTATAAATGTTGTCCATAATGAGTTGAGCTTCATCAAATAGTTTTTCAGTCAATATAAGGTAGGTGACAGTGGATAAAAGAGGGGTCATATTGATACGATCACCAGCTTGAGGAATGATGGAGGTTCTCAAAACATGCTAAATGATCCTAGCATTTTAATTTTGGGTATATACTCGAGGTAAATGACGGACTTGACAGACTACTCTAAGAGATTGGTTCACTTCACTCCAATCATAATCAGCTCTAGAAGTCCGAGTATGTGCCCTAATCCCTTGAGTTCTAAGATGAAGAAAAGTTCATAAGTCTTCTTTTGTGCTTTGGATTCGTTGTTTAAAAACATAGGAATTTATTCTAAAATGATCCTCATTGAACCTCATGTTGGCAAAGAATACTTGAAAGGTTTCCTTGTTGTAGGCATGGATCACGGTTAAAATGAAGGACAACTGGGTTGCAGCAAACAGGGGTATGATAGAGAAATTCAAATCAGTTTGAATGAGGACTCCAGAGGCAGTAATTTTTGCAGTACAATACCTATTAAAAGCTTCTTCATTTTCCCTAGACAAAAAATTATCATCTCTCTTTGCTCTAGATGAAGAACCCTTTGACCCTCGCATACGCTTGCTGCTGCTAGCCATTTCTATGAGTCGAAGGTATGAAGGTTTGAAAGAAATGTGAAGAAAATGACAATTAAACCTACCCAATTTAAAGAAGATTGGTTGATCGTATAGTACGAATCCAGGTGTATACGTATGATTACGAGATCGTACGGGATGAAATAAATTTCATACAGACGAATGTAAATGGACAAAATTGAAATGATTTTTCGTAAACCACCATTCCCGAAGCATCTATTAGTACTCGCATTTACAACCTGGGATCATACAGACGTACAGTTATTCGTCCGGGATGATCATAAAATGAATGGTCATCCAAAAATGATTGGGTTCATCCGCGTAAAATTATGGCAACACGATCATACAGACAAAGTTTGACTTCATACGTACGAATGACAATTATAACTGACATTAAGGTGCTCAACCATCCTCACGCGTACAGACAAAACTAAACCAATCATCCTGTATGATGACATCATTGTACAGTATGAAAAGACTATGAAAATACAATTTCTTCTTCTCAACCTAGAAAATAACATGCACAAGCTACAAAATTCGTTTTGTACAAAATAATTTCGTACCTGTGGGTCTTCAAAGGGATTCTACTTATAGGGAACGGAATGTAAAGGGTACTACCGCACTATCCCGTAGGATAAAATGATCATAGATCTTTACACTCTATATAAGCAGGCCAATGGGAGGGCATATGGGATTATACATATGATTAAACATGGAGGATAGAGATTTTCTCCTATACACCTCGATGAGTTATAATATGTATAACCCAAAAACCACGAGATTTCCCCCACTCGATACATCAGTTCGAATGGGTTTATTTGATGTGGGGATCAGTTTTTCATGGGCGCAAGCCTCCGTGGTTAATTACATCTTAGACCTCAGCCTAAGAAAACTCTAGATTATGGACGTTATATTATTCTCTCAAATGGGTTTGGCGCATTGGGAAAAATATAGGCTCTCTTAATCAAGGGGATGAAAGGTTCAATTTAGCTAACCAACAAGCATGAATCATATGATCATTCAGAGGGTTAGAAGAGACATTGCATTCCAATCATGCGTGAGAGAAGGATAATGGTGGTGCCATCTATGTGACGCAGATGGGTATGATTTATAACCTCCGAAGAATGGAGAGCTTACCTACCGATAAGGCATGCGACAATATACCAATACTACTAGCCTTTGATCCTATATCTAAAAGGGAAGTAGTACTATACATACATTGCTAGCATCCATGACCTAACTAATACAAAACACCATGCGGGGACTTATAACTTAAACCCCACTAGGGATCTAAGCAGCCATAATCTGGATTTACCACCCTGCTCTGAAAGAGGTACCAGCTAAACTCCACCTAATATATAAAAGCTATGATATCTGATCTTATACAAATGCAAGATTGGTGGGAGGCACATAAAGGAAATGGGCACTCAGCCTGACCATGAATGGCACCATGCTTTATGCAAAATTAACTATCCCTCTATATTATAAAGAAAAATTTATATGCATGGACTCCAGGCTATGCATGATATGGGTAGGGCCAACCAAGACTGGCCAATAGTCACTGTTAAGTGAATAAGGCTTACTTATCATTAGGGGTGCCAATTTGGGTCAACAGGTCGGGTTCGGGTCCAACCCGAGTTGACCTGGGCGTAAACGGGTTGACCTGAACCTGACCCGTTTAGCTCGGTGGGTCAGGATATACAGCCCGGACCCAACCCGTATGAGTTACCGGGTTGACCTGACCAACCTGCGAACCCGAATCATTGAGTCACACCATTGGCGAAGTATTGTGAAAGTTTGATAGGGATGTTAAGCCCTTGTGAACTAGTCCCGAGGCTAACCAAGAGGGTGGGGGGGTGAATTAGTAGTTTTAAAAATTCGAGAGTAAAACAACAATTTAAAAAATCTTTTTGAATGTTTTAAAACTTTTACAGTTACACGATGATGTGCAAATATTCAATGATAGTAGAATAATAATTAGAATTATACAATCATCAATAGAAAAGTAAATGTAGAAAATAATCAGAAAGAACACACCAGATTTTATAGTGGTTCGGTCAACTTGAGCTACATCCATTCCCCGAAGCCTCCCCTCCGGGTATTGCACTAACACTAAGTGACTCTCCTTCTGCTCCCACAACAAGGTGGAGAAGCCTGTATAAAAACTCCTTTCCACCAACCTGGTAAGGCAGAGAACCTGAACTCCTTTCGGTTCCTCCTGAAGCAGGCAGAGAACCTAGATTTCTTTTGCTTCCTCCTGAAGCAGGTAGAGAACCTGAACTCCTTTTACTTCCTCCTGAAGAAAGCAGAGAACCCGGATCTTCATGCGAACGATCCTCCCACACTGACACCGATAAGATAAGAGACGACGAACGGAGAAGATGACTCAGATCCTTACTTGGAGCAAGCTTTGTGAATCCCTCACAAACTCCCCCTCACAAGATCCTCTCTCTCTCTCAAGGTTTTCTCTGAGAAGGAAAGTGGCAAAAGATTTTTCTTGTTGAAAGAAAAAGATCTTTTATATGAGGGCTTAAAAATTGCCCTAAATCTCAACTGGTCATCAAAGATCATCCAGGACAATCGATCGATTGCCCTGTATGATCAGTTCCAAATCACATGTATCAGCTGGATGATCTGGATCCTCTAGATGATCAGTAGACAAAATTTATTCAGATTGTCCCGTAAGATTCTGCGTTCGTCCGGGACGATTAGTGTAAATCAGGAATTTCGTCTAGAAGATAGCTCTGGTCATCTAGGGGAACTTGTGCTAGATGATATCAAAATGACTTGATCATCCAGGATGATATGTCTATCATCCTGTACGATTAGTTCAAAAATGACAAAATCATCCTTCACACAGCTCTCGACGTATATGTTAGAACATGCTGGACGATTTCAAAATGTCTTTATCATCCAGGGCGATATATCTATCATCTGATATGATTAGTTCAAAAATGACAAAATCATCCTGCACACAGCTCTGGACATACATGTGATTGGCACTAGACGGTCAGGATTTTTAACATATTGTCCTGTACGATCTAGCGATCGTCCAAGATGATATGATCCAATTAATTAAATCTTAGTTTCTTTCCTTAATCACTAGACTAATTTAGGCATGATTGTAATGGATCATCCAAGATGATACACGTATCGTCTGGGACTATCAGACCAAATCTCTAAAAATAAAAACTTGCCTAACTTAATCTGATGGCTGAGAATTTTTGATTTAAGCTTATCATCCTATACGATATGTGTATCATCCAGGACGATCGACTTAATTAAACTGACTTAACATGGTCATCCTAATTAGGGTTTCTTTTCACTGGATCATTCAGGATGATATTAATATCGTCTAGGATGATCTGAATAAAAAATGAATAGAAACTCTAACTCACTAAAACTCTCCCCCTGAGTGTGTGTGTGCAAGGTTACTTAGCTGTAGGATCAATTACATTACCTTTGACTCAAGAAAAGAAAAAAATATAATTAAACACACGTAGACCCGATCTGGAGTTAGCTTGAATTACATTTGATCTTTATACCTGAGATGTTAGCTAGTTAAAGCATAACGTAGAAATATTTGTTATCATCAAAATTATAATCACTAAATCCAGGTTTGTAACAATCTCCCCCTTTTTGATGATGGTAAGTATTTATTTAGTAGTTTCAAATCAACCAGATTGTAGTAATTAAAGCACAGGTGAGAGACGATAAATTTTACTAATCATTGATAACCAGTGACATTCAATACAACAACACAACTACAATAAAAATAACAAATAAAACTACTATAATACAAAAATAGTAGGTGAATAATATAAGAATACGGAACTAACCCAAAACACAAAAATTATTACTACCCCTTTTGACATCTCAAAAAGTGAAAATAACATGTAGAAACAGTAAAACTAGTACAAGTCAAACACAAGAAAACATCAAAAGGATGAAATCAAAAGGGCCCCCTTTTTTTGAATCGACCAGCTCTAGTAAATCAGAATTTTCTCTTGAGTTTCAATTTAAAAAACAATAAAAAGAAAAATTGATAATGCTGAAATCCAGAAAAGTTGGAAAATTGACTTTCGAAACTCCTACCTCGGACACCTTACAGGTTCAAATTCCTTTCAAAAAAAGTCTAATTTAGAAGAAAGAAATTAGATTTGAAAAGAGATCCTTTCAAGCCTCATTCTAGAAAAATATCTGATAAAATAGCACTACAAAGTAAGGAATCAGAAATCATGATTTTTTGTCTCAAGCTTTTGAAAATATTAAGTGGCGCATAGATTTTTCTAGGACATTTAAAGATCTAAAAGGGAAGAAAGCTTATTTCATTATGGGCTCATTTTCTGCCTCTTTTTCAATTTGTTTGGTATTTTACACATCTTTTAATTTTTGATACACTTTGTGTATCTTTCCAATTTGGCGACATGCTCATCTTTTAGCTTTGGGCTCATTTTGTACCTCTTTTCATTTTGGAGCTCTTTCCGCATCTTTTGTAAGCTTCCTTCCTTTCATAATCATTAAAGAGTCTCAGCTGTGAAATTACCTTCCAGATATAAGAGAAGATAAAACTCACTCTCTATAATAAGGAAGAGTAATTCACAAAATAAAAATTATACATCATATGATGAGTGCAATCACTTGATTAAGAAAAATATAATAATGATTCTAAACTTTGAAAACACTATTCATATGAGGTAGATTACTGTAGAAGATAAAATAGATCTATATTTCAAAAACCAAATTTTATTTTTGAAGAAGATTTTTACCCAAAAGAAATAATACACCATTAAAGGAGTTAGAGAAAGAGAAACAATCATTAACATTTCTTTCCTTTAACAGATCCAGAGGAGTCAATCACTGCTTACAAGCTTTCAAACAAAAACAAGGCAAAACTCTCAGTCAGAAATCCAGTTTTTCAGTAGTAGTGAGCAGTGATCTGATTTAAAAGTGAGTAATTAGTAAATAAAAAATAAGAAGGAAGACACACACATAAAAATTAGTAAATGAAAATTAGAAGAAAATAATCAAATCTGATAAGTAAATCAAACAACCAAAATAAGCAGGGAAAGAAAAATTCTAAAGTAAAATGGACAATCAAAGCAAACAAGAACTAAATGCAAAATGAAAAACAAAAAATTCAGAAATCAGTAATCATCACATTCATGCATTTATATCAATCACACCTTATCTTGTCCTCAAAATACTGAATGAGTCAAAGGCCAGTAGTTTATTAAAGATGTCAACCAGTTGATTTTCAGTTGCTACATGATGTAGCTCAATATTCCCTTTTGTAACACGGTGTTTAATGAAGTGATGCCTTATATCAATGTGCTTGGTTCTAGAATGTTGGATTGGATTCTTAGAAATGCAGATGGCACTAGTGTTATGACATAGAACTGAAATTATGCTAACAGGTAATCCTAAATCTAAAACTTGTTACTTCAACCGAAGGACTTGGGCCTCAAAACTTCCTAAGGCAATGTACTCAGCTTCGCTAGTGAAAAGTGCAACTGAGTTCTATTTTCTACTGGACCAGGAGACTAAAGACTGTCCTATGAATTGGAAAGTTCCATAAGTGCTCTTTCTATCCACCCTACACCCTACAAAATTAGAATATATATATCCAATAATCTCAAAAGAGGTGCTATGCCTAGGGTACCAGATTCCTATGTTCGGGGTCCCTAACAGATATATCTAAAAATTCTCTTAACAGTAATCAGGTGGGACTTTTAGGATCAGCTTAAAACCTAGCACAAAGACAAACACTAAACATAATATCAGGTCGGCTAGCAGTCAGGTAAAGTAGTGATCCAATTATTCTCCTAAACTTTTTCTAATCAACAGATTTTTCATTTGAATCCTTATCTAACTGAACAGTGGAACTCATGGGAGTGTTGATTGGCTTGGCTTTGTCCATTTCATATTTCTTTAGAATGTCTATAGTGTATTTTGATTGATTTAGAAAAGTTCCATCATCCATTTACTTTATGCTAAACCCCAAAAAGTAGGACAATTCTCCCATCATACTCATTTCAAACTCCTTACTCATTGTCTTAGAAAAATCATCACATAGAATTTTATTAGAAGATCCAAAAAGTATATCATCAAAATAGATCTGGACAATGAGTAGATCATCTCCTACTTTCTTAAGAAAAAGGGTGGTGTCTACGCTCCCCTTAACAAACTCTCTTTCTAGTAGGAATATGCTAAGCCTCTCATACCAAGCTCTGGGTGCTTGTTTCAATCCATATAAGGCCTTTTTTAATTTGTAAACATAATTTGGATATTGGGAACTCTCAAAATCTTGGGGTTGCTCTACAAAGACATCCTTTTTTATTACCCCATTTAAAAGTCACTATTGACATCTATTTGAAACATCTTAAATCCCTTATAACAGGCAAAGACTAGTAGCCCCCTAATGACTTCAAATCTAGCTATAGGGGAAAAAGTCTCCTCAAAATCAATCTCTTCAATTTAATTATACCGCTTAGCCACCAATCTTACATAATTCCTAACTACCACACCAGAATCATTCATCTTATTCTTAAAGACCCACTTGGTTCCCACTAAACTTTGATTCCTAGGTCTTTCTACTAACTCCCAAACATCGTTCCTTACAAATTGATTCAATTCATCTTACATAGCTAAGATCCAAAACTCATCAGAAAGGGCTTGATTGATGTTGGTGGGTTCAATCATTGAGATAAAGCTAGAATGGTTTACTTCCTTCCTAAGTCCATACCTAGTTCTAACACCTTCAGAAGGACCTCCTAAGATCAGTTCTTTAGGATGACTCGAAGCATATATCCAATCTCTAGGCAAAGTGTTTTCAGGTTCTACCCTTTCCTCCGGATTTAAATTTTTAACTCCTTGGGTAATCTCTCCTACATCTTCTTCTTCTTTAACTCTAGTCTCCTTAGGATCAGATTCATCAAACACCACATGAGTTGTCTCCTCCACTACCAAAGTCCTCTTATTAAACCCCCTAAAGGATTTCCCCACACTAGAAAAGCCTAAGAACACTCCTTCATCATATTTGGGGTTAAATTTTCCTAAGGATGATTTCCCATTATTCAGAATGAAAACCTTACAGCCAAAGATATGGAGGTGGGACAGGTTTAGAGTTCTACCCTTAATGATCTCATAAGGTGTCTTATTCAGATTTGATCTAACATTACCCTATTCAGCACATAACAGGCAGTGTTCTCTACTTCAACCCAAAAGTATTTTCGAAGTGAATACTCAGCAAGCATAGCTCTAGAGGCTTCCACTAAGGTCCTATTCTTTCATTCAGCTACCCCGTTCTATTGAGGGGTCCTAGGAGATAAAAAGTTGTGGCTAATCCATTGCTCCTCATGGAATTTTCCAAATCTCATATTTTTAAACTCTCCACTATGATCACTATGAATAGTCAAGATCTCATAACCTAACTTCCTCTGAATCCAAGTGGAGAAAGACTTAAATTCATCAAATGACTCAGATTTATATGACAGAAATCTAATCAAGTGAACCTCGAGTAATCATCAACAATCATAAAACCATAGACTCTCCCCCCTAAGCTGGCAGTGCTAATGTGTCCAAACAAATCCATGTGAAGGACTTCTAAAGGTCTAGAGGTGTTGATGTCATTAATTGAGTGGAAAGAGGAGTGGACTTGCTTCCCTAATTGACAGCATCACATAGGTGGTCCTTATTGAACTTAAGCTTGGGGACAGCTCTAACTATGTCCTTTTGGGTGACTCTCCTAAGGGTTTTCATACTAGCATGACATAATCTCCTGTGCCACAACCAAGACTCATCAATAGCAGTTTTTAAGCAAATTGAAATATCAATTTTAAAGCAGCTTACATCCAGCATGTAGATATTATTGATCTTTTGTCCCTGCAAAACAATTTTATCATTTAAGCATATAATACAGCAAGTGGGCAGGAACTTGATGTATCCTTTGTCACAAAGTTGACTGATGCTCAACATATTATGTTTCAATCCATCTACAAGCAAAATATTATCAATAATGAAATTTTTTGAATCACCAATTATACCTGCTCCTACCACCCTCCTAGTGGTGTTGTCTCCAAGTGTAACCTTGCCTCCAGCCTTGGCATACAGCGAAATGAATTGATTTGTATCTCCAATCATATGTATTGAGCATCCGCTATCCAGGTACCACATGCTCTCTCGAGGTCTTTTGTGAGAGCACACCTACAAAATCATCAAACGTCAGATTTAGAAACCCAAATAAGTTTGGGTTCCTTCTTATAAAAAGAAGAATGCAATGCATGTGTGCTGTACTGTGAATCGTGCAATTTGGGTATCCACACCTATGTGTACTACGATGAACAGTGCAGGTGTGAGAGATATGTCCAAGCATGCCACAAGAAAAGTATCTAATACCAGGAAAAGGGTTAACTAATCTACGTGGGTGATTGAGCCTCTTCCTAGGTTTGAATGAAACATGCTTTGATGATTTTGAATTAGATTTCCTTAAAAGGTGGAGGTTCATAAAACTGTGCAAAAGTAGGAGGTGTTTTATTTTTCTGAAAAGCAGTAATTTTTACTCTTAAAAATTCATTCTCCTTTTCAAGACTTACAATTTCAAATTTCAATGCACCCTTACTCTCTAAGTCACATGCCATGGTGTCTAATTCTTTAAATGCTCTTTCTAAATTTACATGCAAGGTTTTTAATGAATCATGCTTAGTAATCAAATCAAAATACTTTTATTTAATTCATTAAATTAATCAAGTAGTGATTTGTGATTGCAATCAAGAGTAGAATGATCTTTAATTAAAATTTCATGCTCTTTTTGTAAATTCAAAAATTCTAATTTCAGACTAGCACGAGTTTTCTTAAGTTTCCTATACGATGAATAAATTTTCTTAGAAACATCTAGCAATTGATCATAGGTTAGCTCACATACATCTTCTTGATCAGACTGACTAGGATGATCATCAACTATCAGACACAAGTTCGTAGTCTCCTCTTCAGCTTCAGTCTCAAAGGAGTCAAATGCAGAATCTGCCGAGAACGCCTTTTGGATCATCTTCTTATCCTTCCTGAACTTGGGTTTCTCCTCACCCTTCTCCTTGCTTGGGTGAGCTTTAAGTGTAGGACAATCAGCCTTTATATATCCAGGCTTCCTACATTCAAAGCAAATAGTATTAGATGAACCTTTATTATTTTTGCTACTCTTACCTTTGTTCCATTTCTGAAAGTTCTTATATTTCTTCCTTAGAAAGCTTTTGAATTACCTAGTGATTAAGGCAACATCATCGCTATCATACCCGGAAGAGTCAGTGTTAGTATCGTTGGCCTTCAGTGCTATAGTTTTCTCCCTCTTCTTCTCACTTGCATCAATTTATCGTTGGTTCACTCCTTGCTCATAAGCAATGAGTGACCCAAGTAAGTTATCAATAGAATAAGTGTTCAAATCTTTGGATTTAGTAATTGCAGTTATCTTGGCATCAAAAGAAGAAGCTAAACATCTCAGAATTTTGTTCACTTTTTCATAGTTTGCAAGTTCTCTTCCTAAAGTATTTAAAGAAGTGACAATTTGAGTGAACCTAGTATACATTTCAGAAACTGATTCACTAGGTTTCATGCGAAAGAGTTCGTAGTCATGAAGTAAGATATTCAATCTAGATTGCTTAATTTCAGATGTGCCTTTATAAGTAATGCATAATCTATCCCAGATTTCTTTACCAGTAGTGCAAGTAGAAACACACATGTAATCTTAAGATTTTAAAGTACAAAAAAAAGTTCAAATATTTTGCATTCAGTTGTGCTAAATCACGATCATCAAATTTTCAATCAGTGAAAGGCAGTTTAGTTTTAACATTATTAACCATTCTAAAAGGTGCTTCATAGCCATCCTTAACAAGCATCCATATGAGATAATCTATTGATTGTAAAAAGGTGGACATGCGAGTTTTTCAAAAATCAAAATATATATTATCAAACAATGGTGGTCGTATAATTGAATAACCTTCAGTAGTGTTATGATTACCAAAGTTAGCCATAGATCAAAATTAAAAGTTTTTAAACTTAATTTTTGAATCCCGCTCTAATACCACTTGAAAGTTTGATAGAGATGTTAAGCCCTTGTAAACTAATCCCAAGGCTAACTAAGAGGGGGGTGAATTGATAGTTTTAAAAATTTGAGAGTAAAACAACGATGTAGAAAATCTTTTTGAATGTTTTAAAACTTTTACAGTTACACGATGATGCGTAGATATTCAACGATAATAGAATAATAATCGCAATCACACAATCATCAACAAAAAAAGTAAATGAGAAAATAATCAGAAAGAACACACTAAATTTTATAGTAGTTCGGCTAACTTGACCTACGTCCACTCTCCGGAGCCTCCCCTCTGGGTATTCACTAACACTAAGTGACTCTCCTTCTTCTCCCACAGCAAGGCAGAGAAGCCTTTACAAAAATACCTTTCCACCAACCTGGTGAGGCAGAGAACTTGAACTCCTTTCACTTCCTCCTGAAGCAGGAAGAGAACCTAGACTCCTTTCACTTCTCCTGAAGCAGGCAGAGAACCTGGACTCCTTTCACTTCCTCCTGAAGCAGGAAGAGAACCCAGATCTTGTTGCAAATGTTCCTCCCACAGAGACACCGACAAGACAAGAGATGATGAACGGAGAAGATAACTCAGATCCTTGCTTGGAGTAACCTTTGTGAATCCCTCACAAACTTTCCCTCATAAGATCCTCTCTCTCTCTCCCAAGTTGTCTCTCACTTCAAGGTTTTCTCAAGAAAGAAAAGTGGCAAAAGATTTTTCTTGTTGAAAGAAAAACATCTTTTAGATGAGGGCTCAAAAATTGCCCTAAATCTCAACTAGTAGTCAAAGATCGTCCAGGATGATCGATCGATCATCCTGTATGATCAATTCAAAGTCACATGTATTAGCCTGGACGATCTGGATCTTCTAGACGATCAATAGACAAAATTTGTTCAGATCATCCCGTACGATTCTACAATTGTCCAGGATGATTAGTGTAAATTAGGAATTTCATCTAGAAGATAGCTCTGGTCGTCCAGGGGAACTTGTGCTGCATGATCTCAAAATGAATTGATCATCCAGGATGATATGTCTATCGTCCTGTATGATTAGTTCAAAAATGATAAAATCATCTTGCACACAGCTCTGGACGTATAGGTGAGAACATGTTGGACCAGTTCAAAATGACTTGATCATCCAGGATGATATGTCTATCGTCTGGTACGATTAGTTCAAAAATGACAAAATCGTCCCGCACATAGCTCTGGACGTATAGGTGATAGGCACTTGACGATCATGATTTTTAACATATCATCCTGTACGATCTCACGATCGTCCAGGACGGTATGATCGAATTAATTAAACCTTAATTACTTTACTTAAATCACTAGACTAATTTACACATGATTGTAATGTATCATCTAGGATGATACACGTATCATCCGGGACGATCAGACCAAATCTCTAAAAATAAAAACTTACCTAACTTAATCTGGCAGCTGAGAATTTTTGATTTAAGCCTATCGTCCTGTACGATGTGTATCATCCTGGATGATTTGCTTAACCAAACCGACTTAACATGATTATCATAATTAGGGTTTCTACCATTCATGGGTGCGGGTCCTACCGTAGGCTAGAGGATAGGAGGAGGCGGGATGTGATCAGATCATGCGCAGTGAACCAGCGAATGTCAATGCGAGTCCAACATGCAGGAATCGGGATGCGCCGACCCCATCGATGCTAGTCTGACATGCAGATATATGGTCCGATGCAGCGACTTCGTGCCTCCATAGTGACTAGGCTAGGTAGAGACAGGGTCATGCTAGGAGGTCGCGAGTTAGTCGGGTTGACCCGCGGGTTTCGGGTCAAACCGAACCCGACCCATTTTTTATTCGGGTCAAAAATTCGAACTCGAACCCGACCCATTTCATAAATGGGTTGACCAAAACCTTAATTTTTTTGGGTCGAGTTCGGGTCGGGTCAATTTATGATACCCCTACTTATCATTATTTTAAAAGGTAACACCTTTAAAGGAGTTATGCATTTACTTTCAGAAAATTGATAGATTTTAAATCCTATATTTTTTTATTTTGCTTATATAAATTTTAGCTTTATAGAAAATGTAACATCCTAAAGAGCCTAACGTAAGGACTCCGTCCGAGCCACCCCAAAGAAAAATAAAGTAAAAAATCCTAGGAAAAATGCATGTCGTTCTAATGCGCAAACAAAGTAAACACATCATCATAATATTAATCTAAATATCCAAAGTTCGTGGCAAGCGCCACTTATTATACAACCCAAAAAGTACTGAAAAGTAAAGGTGGCCGGGCTCCACTGACAATAACCCGGATTTTATCCCTAAGAAATTACGCAAGTTTTAGAAATGAGGTATTTTTATCTTCATCTTCTTTCCTTTAAGCTCCTCATGTTGTATTGTCCAATAGGATATCTAAATGAAAAAAAAATTCCCTATGAAGGGTTTTCTTTTCACTTTGGATCCCTTAAAAATTAAATAAAATACCCCATTTAAAAGCTTTCATAACACTTTAAATTAAATTTCATTTTATAAAAGAAAATTACATTAAATTCCTACAAAAATACATATAAGAACAGTTATAATAATCATATATGAATCATTCAGAATCTAGTCCTTAGGGCCATATTCCCAAGGGGTTTTTAGCATTTCGTCGCAGTACCTATTAAAGAGTGTATTTATAATAACATCTTTTTTTATATTGCCCTTTAAAAACCTGGCCACCTGCAAAAAATATTTCTATAAAATCTAACCACTTAAGGGCAAGTGCCCACTCATCAATCAAAAGGAAAATAAATCAATCAAAAATAAGCCAAGCCAGATACAATCACTATATCATAACATATGCAAAATATAAAAGAAAGAAAGTGTAAAAAGTTATCCTAGCTACACCCTACTCTAGGATGCCTATAAAAAGGTATCCTATCCAGCACCTAAGTGTGTGCAAAAAGGTGTACCTAACTACCCAAATTAGGTGAGTGATTCGAGTTACAAGATAGAGTTCTCATTATTTAATTTATTAACCCTCGGTTTCTCTTTAAATGCATATCCATCTAGGATGAATTAATTAAAACTCGGTTTTATGATTAGAATTTTAGTTATTAAATTATTAAGAGACCAAAGGCTTAGGCCCTAACCTATACTAAGATTATAAGGAATTGAGGGGAAAATGGCCCATCCTCAATCCTACTTCTAATTAAGGTTGAAATCATTTAAAGGTGGCAAGGGTTGGTTTGTCCTTCCCTTTGTAATAATTTAAGACTCGAGGAATGGTTATTAGGTGACACCACTAAGATGGGCCAACAACCCACCATAAAAAGAAACTCCTAGGCTTCCTATGTCTAAGGTAAATTCATTTTTTAAAAGATGACATAAGAATAGAAAGACACCCTACCTATATAAGTGTATAGGTTCTACCTGACTTAAGGTGTAATAGTTGGGCGGTTAAGGTAATTAGCTTAGGTTCTTAAAGGTGGCTTTAAATTTTAAAGAGGGGACAATTTATATAGAACTTTGTATTATTTCTCCTTAATTTATGAGGTACGTGGCATTATCACAGTGGGCTCGAGGAACTAGCCTCCTTAGCACACTTAGCCCTGCAGCTCAAGGTAGTCCATCCTATATACCTCATGTATATTAAGGGAGAATGTACAAAGGTGAATATAAATTCTATACGGGTTGAGGCACTAAGGTGTAATTTGAAATTCATTTGCTCCTCCAATAAATTTACTTTGTTTGCTTGTAATTAGGAGACTTTAGTTAAAGTTCAAATATTAGTGTCTTAATATTTTATTAAATATTAGAGAGTTGGTTGAGAGGATTTTAAATAATTTTAATTTAGTTTCATCTTAATTAATATAGATTACTATATATGATTAAGTTAAGGGTTGATGAGAGATGTGTTTTATATATTTTTAGGGCTTCACTTGGTTAGTTAATGACTTCAAAGTTGTATGTTAGTTAGGGGAATTTTAAGGATTGTAGGTTAATTAAAAGATTTTAAGAGTTGTATAGGTTCATGAATTTGATTAGGGATTTGCATGTTTGTTATACTTTATTAGCCACTTTTAGTGTTTAATGTTTAGGTTTAATATGCACTTCTTATATTTTTGAATTGATTAGGATATAAGTTGCAAGATTTAATTTGTAGGTCATTTATTACCAATTACTTAGGTTAGCAATGATTACCCTTGTTAAACAAGGGCCATGAGATTTATATCACCCTCATTGGAGCTAAGTTAATAGCCTCGTAGGCTTGGGTTACCAGGTAATTATCTTGTTGTTAAGTTTTAAATTTGTTTTTAGTGAATTTTAGGAAGTGATTATCATTAGGATTGGTTAATTATAAGTTTTAAGATTAGTTAAAAGTTTATTAGTTATGTGTTTTATCAATTTGTTTTGTGAGTTTTAATAATTCTTTATTTTGTTTGGAGCAAATGAACATCATAACATGGGTTTCACATTTGGCTCAAATGATAACTAAACACTAATTATTAAAAGATTGCAATCATGAATCAAACCAAAAGAAGCTACTTAACATGCTAGAGCTCAGATTTTTATTTCATTTTTTTGGGTACATTTTTCTTAACATGTTTATGAAAGACATGTTTACAGGCTCAAAATTATTAAGAAGTAATTTTTTTATATTTATTTAAATATTTTAAAACTTGAAGAAAACCATCCTAGCTGTGTCCACTTCGTGTAGGAAAAGCGATGCATATGACACAAGTAGGTGGCCTACACTACAGGCCTAAATGACCCTAAGGGTCTCTAGGTTTCATGACAAGGGGGCAAGCTTTGGCCCACAAGGCCAAAAATTTGTTAGTGATTTAACCTATAACCGGGTAACTAAACATCCTGATGAGTATGTTCGGGTGGGAAAGTAATAGAGCAGTCCATAAAATGTGTGCTAAAGTGTTTTCCATTCGGCATGCATTTGGAGGTCTCTACAGGACTATCAAGGTATACCTGACCCAGGCGTGCCCACTTAGAAGTTCCCATGTGAATGACTCAACAACCAACAACATATGTATGACACGTTGTACCTCACAAACATTAAAGCAAAAAAGCAAACATAGGGTGAGTGTAGAGGCTATTCAAAAATAAATGCAATAAATAAAGATTTGACTAATGAGAAATTCAATATTTATATCTACTAAACACATGCACATCATTTGTTAAAACATTAAGTAATGTGAAAGGTTTCCTAACATAGAATATAAGACAAACTATATGTGAATCACACGAAAAATTAACAACCCAAGACATTGCATAACACTACATATGAAGCATGTAATGTTTACCAACACGATGTGAAAATTTTTTATTATAATCATACATCGAATATTTGAAAGTGTATTATCATAGAACTTAAGAGGAAACTACATAAGGATTCTAGAAAGGTTTATTAACATAAAATATAAAACATAAAACTTTGAGATTGTGGAATGTCTAACAAAAATTATATATGTAACACATGAAAGCTCACTAACATGGCACAAATGCCCGCACATAGAATACATGAAAACCTAATCAGCATAAACATGCATCTCTACGTTTCACTACTTAGAATATACATAAATATCTTTATCAACAAATTTATGGGTTTCACTCAACACATGATATTTAAGCATAACTTTGAATGTAACACATTTTTTTTAGACCGAGTTTTACTAAACATGTCCATATTGATGAAATCATAACAAATTTATATCACTAAACTTTACCTAACATGTCATTTTGATGAAATTGCAATGAAACCTTACCAAGAACGTTCATATTAACTAGATTGTAAATGAGCATTCTACCAAATGGCATGGAACATATACATAGATTCGATACAATTACAAGCATGTGTGATGACCTTGACATGAAACATATGAGCTCACAAGTATATGACATTCAAACATAAAAGTGTGTGTGAGATTTTCTAATCTAATTAAAGCTTCTCCATATAAACATACATGTTGGAGCATGACTATACATTTTATGAGAATGAACAATGCATTTTACATGAGTTTTGTCGCAATCATAAGAGGTTCATGAAGGAAATCATAGCCAACACATACTACAATCCTCCGAATGATCTGATATTAATTTTGAAACTATAAGATGTCTACCAACAACATCATATCATATATCATATCCTTGTAAATTAAACTATGAGCTCGGTTAACTATAAATAATCAATGAAGTGTATGCTCCTTAAAGCAAGGTATTTAAAGAAAAATTTGAATGGAGATAATGGGTATATAGTGGAGAATGAAATGCTTGGTTGAGAAGCAAATGAAGCTACATTTGCCTACCACATTTATTATTATCACTTATAAAGAGAACTTTCATTACGTCTTAACAAGAATTAACTCAAACACCTTGCATGCATTCTTTCTTTTTTTATATATTTATAGGGAATGCCTCACCTTCTCAAAGCTTACAACCTACTCATAAAACAAATATTACATATCAAAAGTTTGTTCCCAAATGATATAAACCAACATAAGCTTTTTATTCATCTCATGAAACGATTCATCCAAAGTAAAGGTATTCATTTAAAGAAAGATGCCAAGCATGGAACCAAAGCATATATAGATACATTGTGTTGATCTAAAACATGCTTCATGAAGTATAAAACTATCACCCTATTATAAACGATAACCTAATCTCACAATAAAATGTAAATAGCATTTTAAAATTTGAGAATGCTTATGAATGTCATATACAAATTGTTAGTATGGGAAAATTCATAGTCTCCACATCATATTGAGGTGTAAATATGCTTTCCAATCATTATTGTTTGATCAAATATTTATGCAATTTATGAAGAGGCAAAAATACAAACACCTTATGTGCATCTTTTTTAAAGAAAAGAAGTAACAACAATATTTCTCATAGTTTTTTTACAACCTAAACATAAGAAAAAAGAAGACTTGCACCACATGATTTGAATCCTTAAACAAGTGTAAATTTCATATACCAAGTGTTCACTTTCCAACAATGTAAATCAATACACAAGTTTACATAAATGAATACACAAATTTTGTCAACATCACATAAAACTATTTATGGAAGAACTAAAGAGAGAACAAAATATATGAACTTGATTACAAAGAGTGAAAGATTACTATCAACAAACAATTCTACAGGATTAATCCATCACTCATCATTATTTATTTATTTATTTATTTGCTTTGGTCACTACACTTTTTTTTAGAGAAGGAAGAAGGAATGGAATAACACCAGGCGAAAGAAGAGAAAAATGAGGGGAAATAGAAGGTAAAAGAAGAAGAAGAGCAAGAGGGAAAGCAGGTTGAAGAAGAAAATAAAAGAAAACAAGAAAAAGAGAAAGGAGAAGAAGAAAATGGAGAAGGAGAAGGAAAAGGGAAGGGAGAAGAAATTACCTTATCAAAGAAGAAGGGCCAACGGTTAGGGCTGGATAGTGTCGGAGGAGTTCTACTTCCACATAAGAGAGGGGCTTCGGCTCCTCTTGCTTGTGCGAACAAAGGAGAGACATAGAAAGGGGTGAAAGTCCAGAAGAAAGCTGAGCCATGTGAATGGGAAGAGTGCAAATGGAAGATCCTCACTCCTGAAGCTCTTGCCTGGAGTAAAGGCATGCTAATGCCAAGAAAGGTAGCCTGCCATTCGTCATCTTGTGCTTTAGTCTTCCAAACATCACACAAATAGGTTTGTTTTCTGCTTCGTATCTCTTCCATGACTGCTAGAGATCGCAGATATCAGGCAAAAGCTTTGTGTCAACTGACCATTTGATTTAAAATGCCCGATCTATTTCCCGATCTGAAATCAAATTCAAATCACTCAAAAAGTCAATTGAACTCTTAATAGGAATTAAGTGAGACCCATAAGGTTAAAATTAGACCCAAACTGAACCAAATTTGACTTGACTAGAGTCAATTTAGGTTCAACTCGACTCAACCCAAATTAACAAAATCAAACCCAAATTGACGTCGACTCGAGTAGGATCGACCTCGACGTAGTCAAAGTGAACTAATCGGGCTCAATTGAATGTAGTCGAGTCTAATTCAACTCAATTTTCAGTCAACTTGAGTTCAATTGAGTCTTATCATTTTAATTTAAGAAAATTGAATCAAATCCCAAATTGACATCAATTTGAATTGAATTAGCCTCGGCGAGGTTCAATTAGCTTAATCAATTATACTTGAAGATAAATGGGTGAAAATGGAGGTCAGCAGTGCTGTTCTTAAGATACCAAATTTCTAAATTTTGAGTCCCTAAAAGATATCTCATTATTCTCTTAACTGTAGTTAGATGTGATTCCTTTGGATTTGCTCGAAATGTAGCACACAAATAAACACTGAATATGATATCCAGTCTGCTAGCTGTCAAGTAAAGCAATGATCCAATCATTCCTCTAAACCTCTTTTAATCAACTAATTTTCCCTTGGGGTCCTTATCTAACTATAATGAGGAACTCATGGGAGTATTCACTAGTTTAGCCTTATCCATTTCATACTTCTTGAGAATGTCTTTAATATATTTTAACTGACTAATCAATATTCCATCCTCATCCTGCTTAATGCTAAACCCTAAAAAGTAACTCAAATCCCCTATCAGGCTCATCTCAAATTCCTTACTCATTGTTTTTGAAAAGTCATCACATAGATTTTTATCGGTAGATCCAAACAAGATATCATCCACATAGATTTGAACAATGAGTATTTCATTTCCTATATTTTTTATAAATAGAGTGGTGTCCACACTCCCTTTTACAAAAGATCATTCAAGTAAGTATTGCTTAGCCTTTCATACCATGCTCTAAGTACCTGTTTTAATTCATATAATACCTTTTTCATTTTAAAAACATGATTGGGAAATTGTGCATTTTCAAAACCTGGAGGTTGCTCAACATAAACATCCTCTTTTATCATCCCATTTTAAAAAGCACTCTTTACGTCCATTTGAAACAACTTAAAATCTTTATAACAGGCATAGGCTAAAAGCACTCTAACTGCCTCAAGTCTTGCTACCGAGGCAAAGGTCTCCTCAAAATCAATTCCCTCAATCTAATTATACCCTTTAGTTATTAACATCACTTTATTTCTAACAATCACTCCAGAATTATTCATCTTATTTTTAAATACAACCTTGCTTTCAACAACACTCTGATCTTTTGGTCTTTCTATTAATTCTCAAACATTGTTTCTAGCAAATTGATTCAACTCCTCATGCATAGCTAGAATTCAAAATTCATTTGAAAGTGCTTAATTTATAGTAGTGGGTTCAATCATTGAAATAAAAGCGAAGTGATTTACTTCTTTTCTTAAATCATGCCTAGTCCTAACTCCTTCACTTGGGTCTCCTAAAATCAACTCCTTAGGATGACTCTTAGTAAAAATTCATTCCTTATGTAATTGGTTTTCTTCTTCATTTTCAATCTTCTCTTCAACTTTTTCATTTTTAAGTCCTTGGCAATTTTTTGAACTTCATCTTCATCCAACCTAGACCCTTTAGAATTATCCGATTCATCAAAAATAATATGAGTGATCTCCTCAACTACCAATGTCCTTTTATTGAAAACTCTATAAGATTTTCCAACACTTGAGTATCCTAGAAAAATTCCTTCATCAAATTTAGGATCAAATTTTTCTAAGAGAGTTTTTCCATTATAATGTATGAACACTTTACATCCAAAAATATATAGGTGTGAGAGGTTGGAATTCTACCTTTAAGAAGTTCATAGGGTATCTTATTTAATTTTGATCTAATGTTCACCCTATTTAATACATAGCATGCGGTACTAACTGCTTCTGCCCAAAAATATCTTGGAAGTGAATATTCTGCGAACATGGCTCTAGCAGTTTCAATCAATGTCCTGTTCTTTCTCTCAACTACTCCATTTTGTTGAGGTATCATAGAAGATGAGAAATGATCTATTTTATGGGTTTTGCAAAACTCATCAAATAATTCATTTTTAAATTCTCCCCCATGATCACTTTGGATTGTAATAATTTCAAACCTGAATTTGCTCTGAATTCAGGTGACAAAGTCTCTAAACTCCTTAAATAATTCACTCTTATGATTGAAAAATATAACCCATGTGAATCTTGAGTAATCATCCATAATTACATACCTAAACCTTTTTCCTCCTAGACTTATAGTACTAATAGGACCAAAGAGATCCATGTGAAGAATTTTTATGGGTTTACTAGTTCTAAGATCCTTGACTAAATGAAAGGAGGATTTGACTTATTTTCTTAGTTGGCATGCATCACACAAGTGATCCTTAGTGAAGGCTAATTTGGGTATCCCTCTAACTAAATCCTTTTGGGTGATTTTTCTATGATTTCTCATGCTTGTGTGATAAAGTCTTCTATGTCATAATCATAATTCATCAGAAATTGTTTTTAAATAAAAAGCAGTAGAAGATTTTATAAAATTTAAATCGAGCATATATATATATTGTTTACTCTATCACCATATAACACATCAACACCATTTTTTCTTATTACACATCTTGTAGGCAAAAATTTTATATGATATCCTTTATCGCACAATTGATTAATGCTCAATAGATTATGTTTTAAATCTTCTACCAATAGAGTATTTTCTACCAAAAAATTCTTTGAATTTCTAATTGTACACTTACCTACCACTCTCTTAGTGGTATTATCTCCAAGTGTAACCTTGCCTCTATTCCTGGCTTTCAGTGATATGAATTGAGTCATATCTCCAGACATGTGCTTCAAACTTCCGCTGTCCAGGTACCAAATGCTCTCACGAGGTCTTGTGTGAGAGCGTCCCTACAAAATCATTAAATGTTAGAATTGGGAACCCAAACAAGTATGGGTTCTCCTCTAGGCAATGGTAAACCAGATACATGAGTGATATGCTGTGATTCATGCATCTTTGGTCTCCACACTAGATGTGTTCTGTTATGAATATTGCAAGTGTAGAAGATGTGTCCTAATATTCCACATGTAAAACATCTTACACCTGGGAAGGGATTTCTTAATCTATATGAGTTATTATTTCTCTTCCTAGGTATTGAATTCATATTCTTTTATTTAGACCTATAGAATTATTCAAGTGTGGGTGTTGGTCTATTTTCTTTAATACATTTAAACTCCAATTCAACATATGAGTTTCTATTTTTCAATATATAAATATCCATTCTCAAATCAATTTCTCTATGTTTAATTTCTTCCAGAAAGACTTTAAAATCATTTTTAAGTTCTGTGTGAGATGATTTTAATAGTTCATGTTGTTTGTTCAAATCATCATATTCATCCAACAGAGTCATGTGGTTGCTATTAATTAATGCATGATCTTTCCTAAGGATTTCAAATTCTTTCTGTAATTCTAAGTAATCCGAATTCAATTTTGCATGCAGTTTCTTTAGTCTCTTATATACAGAATGAATGCGCTCAAAAAATTTAAACAATTCATCATAACTTAACTCACATACCTCGTCTTGATCCAAATGATCAAGATTATCAGCCATTAGACACAAGTTTATGACTTCCTCTTCTACTTCTATTTTTGAGGTGTCCGAAGCTGAATCCGCCTAGAATGCTTTCTGAAATCTCTTCTTGCCCTTCTTCACATTGGTTTTCTCCTTAATCTTCTCCTTGCTAGGATTAGCTTTGAGATTTAGGCAATCTGTCTTAATATGTCCTGGCTTCCTACACTCATAGCAAATTATATCATTTGAAGCCTTAACATTTTTATGAAACTTACCCTTGTTCCACTGCTGATGTCTCCTCTGCTTCCTCATTAGGAAACTTTTGAATTGCCTTGTCATTAAGGCAATGTCTTATTCATCCTCAGGCTGAGATTGATCACTCTCAGAGTCATCTACCTTCGAAGCAATATTTTTCTCCTTTTGCTTATCACCTGCATCAATCTGTCTTTGAGTCACAGATTGCTCGTAAGAAATTAGTGATCAAAGAAGATTATCAATAGAATAGACATTTAAGTGTTTCGATTCAGTTATAGAAATTATCTTTGTATCATAAATAGTAGGCAAATAATGAAGTATTTTATTTATTTTTTTGCATTTATTAAATCCCTACCTAAAGCATACAATGAAGTGGCTATATGTGTAAAATGAGTATACATGTTAGTGATTGATTCATTTAGTTTCATGCGAAAGAGTTCATAGTCGTGCAATAGAATATTCAATCTAGTCTGCTTCACCTCATTTGGACCTTCATATGTAATACAAAGTCTATCCCATATTTCCTTTCCAATTTTACAGGTAAAAACATGCATATAGTCTTCTGATTTCAAAGCACAGAAAAAACTATTTAAGCATTTGATATTTAATTGTGCTAGCTCCCTTTATTTTAAAGTCCAATCAACAAATAGTATTTCTATTCTAATGCCTTCTATAGTTCTAGAAGGTGCATTATATCCATCATGTACTAACATCCACATACGATAGTCAAGAGATTATAAAAAAGTTGATATGCAAGTTTTCTAAAAGTCAAATGGAATGTTGTCAAATAAAGGTGGTCTAGTGATCAAGTATCCTTCTAAAGTGTTTCAGTTTCCAAAATTAGCCATGATTATTTTCAAAAAATAATCTAAACTTTAATTTTTGAACTCAATGCTCTGATACCACTTGAAAGTGCAAATAGGTTGTTAGACCATTAATTAAGTCCCTAGGCTAACAAAGAGGGGGGGGGGGGGGTGAAATGGTACTTTTTTATTTTTAAAAATCTCTTAGATTTAATGAAACTGATTTTATAATAAAAACTAATTTTTAGAAAATAATTTTTCAACCACAAAAAATTAAAAGTGCAGAAAATAAAAATGTGGTAAATAGTAAAAGAAACAAAGAACATCAGATTTTATAGTGGTTCGGTTCAACAAGACCTACATCCACTCCCTAGAGACTCCTTTAGGTATTGCACTATGCTCAAGTGACTCTCCTACAACAAGCCGGAGACGCATTTATAATTTTTCTCTCTTCCACCAAACCCTGGTGCAGTAGAGAACCATAATCCTTTTTCATCCTCTTGGTAAAGGCAGAGAGCCCAGCATCCTTTCTCACTCTCCTGGTGATGACAGAGAACCAATTTTCCTTTTTCACCCTCCTAGTGAAGGCAAGGAACTGGACTCTCTTTTAAAGATCTTCTCTCAAGAGTCTTCAAAGAGATAGGATAGAGACTTGAAGTACAAATAATGAGATCCTCACCTTTGGGCAACCTTGAGAATTCCTCATAATTTTCTCTCCAAAGATCTCACCACACTCTCTCCCAAACACTCTCCCAAATCACTCTTTCCTTCACTCTCAAGAAGAAATTCATAGAAGATCACATAGGCAGTTAGTTTTTAGGACCCTTATATACAAAGGACAAGAAAAATCGTCTAAAAACTGAAAATTTCAAGTTTGATAAAGTAGGATTATACCGTACGATCGTATATCATCCCATACGAACAGTTCAAAATATAAGCACTTCATTATGTACGATGTTGTATGAACCTATAGGACCCAGATTTCATACTCTGGAAATGATATACGAAAACTATTTGTAATGTATGAATAGTTCAAAAAATTGAACAATTCATCCCATACGAAAATGTGAACCCCAATTTTTATACTCTAAAAATGATATACAAAACCTATTCATACTATATGAACAGTTCAAAAAATTGAATAGTTTATCCCGTACGATCCAGTATGAACCTGTAAAACCCAGTTTTCGTACTCTGGAAATGATATACGAAACCCATTCGTACTGTACGAACAATTCAAAAAATTGAATAATGCATCCCATACAATCTAGTACCAACTTGTGAAACCCAATTTTTGTACTCTAGAAGTGATGTATGAAAATATTTTATATTATATGATTTATACTTAGAAAAATTTTCACTCGTAACCAGGCAGGTTTTTTTAAGAGGAAAAAACTGCACAAATTATCCCGTATGATTTAACATCGTACAATATGATTAGTTTAAAAGAAGAAAAAGAAAAAAAAGAAAAAAAAAAGAAAAAAATTAAACTTTTGTCTCACACCCCTAGTATGTGTATGCACGGTTACCCAATTTACAGTCACACACTCTCATACTCAAGAAAATAATAAAAAGTATAGACTCCAAAACTAATAAACTCTAATCCAATTAAATTAAAGTCTTCCACTATCTAGAATGTGATTTCCCTGAAATGTTAGTACACACAAAAATAAAATTTTCTAGCATATATTAGGAAAAAACAATGATCAAACAATAAGATTTTATAATTATCAAAAACTCATATGATTATAAAGATAAAGTCTTGAAAAACTAATTTGCAACAATCGCAACACTTTTAAGTAGTATCAGAGTGGGGTTTCAAAATAGTGTTTTAGAAAACCCAGAAACATATAATCCATGGCACATTTCAGTAACCGTAACACTGCGAAGGTTTATTCCATAACCCGTCCACCCTTATTTGATAATATACCATTTAATTTTTGAAAAATTTGCATGTCTATATTTTTATAATCCATTGATTTTAGGATGTGGCATATGGTTCAATCTAGATATTCTGTACCGTCTCGCATTGTTAATGGTGTGAAAATTGATATTCGTTTTACTGAATAGAGTAGACAAGAAAAAATTTATGCTTAATTGAATGTTAAATCTTTGAATTGCTTTTTCTATTCTTTAACTTCTGAAGATTATATGATTATTTCTACTTGTACCATTGGCAAGGAAGTTTGGGATAAACTATGCATTACATATGAAGGTAGTAGTGAAGTCAAACAATCTAGATTAAATATATTATTGCATAACTATGAACTTTTTCACATGAAATCTTATGAGTCTATCTTAGACATGTATACTAGGTTTACTCAGATTGTGATGTCATTGTATGCTTTAGGTAGAGAACTTTCAAACTTAGAAAAGGCCAAAAAAATTCTAGGTTGTCTACCTAATAAATTTGATGCCAAAGTCACTACTATATGTGAATCAAAAGACCTAAATGATAATTCTCTTGATAATCTGATCGGCTCATTCATTGCCTACGAGCAAAGTGTGAGTCAAAGACTTTTGGATGCAGGTGATGAAAATGTTATAGTGCTAAAAGTAAAAGACACAGATAAAGATGGTTTAGGAAGTGATGAGAATAAGAAAATGACATTAATAACAAGTTAATTTAATTTTCTACTGAAGCACAAGCACAAGCATGAACAAAAGTGGAGTAAAGGTAAAAATGACAAATATGATAAGCTTGTTTCTGATATAATTTATTTTGGGTGTAAGAAACCTGGACATTTTAAAAATGAATGCCCCAATATTAAGAAACACCTTGTAAAGAAAAAGAGTGAGGATAAGCCAATTATAATAAGGAGAAATAAAAAGAAGTAAAAGATCTCCTGGGCAGACTTAACTTCTGAATCATCAAAACAGAAGCAAGATGATGAGGTCATAAACTTATGCTAAATCGTCAAGGATTCGATTGGTAATTCTGATTAGGTATAAGTATGTTGAGGTTTATTTGTGTGATTTGTTTATGAATTTTGTGTGTTTGATGTTTATTATATTTTAAGCATGATTTAATATTTTAGTTTTCTTTTTGTATGTTATTACTTTCATTTGCATGTAGTTTAACTTGTGTGTTGTATTGTATCTCTTCTTTTTGATGATGTCAAAGGGGTAGAATATATTGTGGTTGGTTGCATCTGTGATTTAGTTTTTTTTAATTTTCTGTTATTTAGTTTTTAAAATTTTATGTTATTTAGTTTTTAAATATTTATTTGTCTTAAAAAAATAAAAAAATGCTTGCCCCTATTTTTTAATATAATTCTCTTAGTGAGGGGGAGATTAGGAGAAAATATTTTTAAATTTGTAAATTCAACCAATGATATTTTTCATCTTAAAAAAGGAGAAGATTGTTACAACTCAGGCTCCCGACTTTATAATTTTGATGATAACAATATTATTGATTTTCTCTTTATTTCTTCTAATATTTGTTGTGCATACCTATTTATGTGTTGACTAACATTTCAGGTACAACGTGCACCGTTCATTAAAGATTCAGGGCTCAAGATGAGGTAGAATAGGTTGTATTGAAAGAGTCTATTATTTATTATTTATTTATTTTTAGCTTCTTGAGTCATGTCTTTTAAGGGTATATGATAGCCTCATGATCGTGTACACACACATAAGGTGAGCAAATATTATGTTTAAAATTTTAATTTTTCTGTACATCATATTGTACGATCTGGATCATACTGTCCGATCTGGTGTTACAGAAATTTATTAAAATATTTTATTTTTCTAAAAAAATAATTTTAAAATATAACTATTTGTATAATATGAACACCAATTATACTAGATGATCTATTATAATTAGAAACCTCATCATTCATTAAATTAGGCAAAATTTTGAATTTGAAAAATTATTCTATTCATACTATGATGTTTAAAATATTGCCTAATTTAATTCTGTGATTAGTCAATCAAATCTACATAATTTTGATATTTTGGTCGTACTATACGAACTGGATTGTATTGTACGATCAAAACAGATGATTTTGGTCATTCCAAGATTCATCCTGAATGAACTGCATTTCGGTTGAACTAATTATACTGTACGATTGGGCATTCGTACTGATGATCATACAGAACTTACAGGCAAATTGAACTATCTGTACTGATGTTCGTACTGAATTGTATAGTACTAATAGGTCAAATTTTGCACATCGTACTGTACAATCCTTTGATTATACTGTACGATCTTTGATGGCTGAATTGGTTTTTTGAAGCCCTCTATTTAAGCTTTCTCATAAGACTTTATATGAGTCTTTTGAGCATTCTTTGAGTTATTTTCTTGAAAGAAAGCTTGAAGAGAGCTTTAGGGTAGGGAGAGAAAGGGTGGAGTTTATAAGAGAGGGAGAAGATTCTTGTGGGCTTCAAGGGAGTGTGAGAGGAGGTTTTCATATGGTTGCTTCGACAAACTTGTACCTGAGTTCCTCCAAGAGTCAAGGTATCTTGAGGGAAGCTTTGGAAAGAAGAAGACCTCTTTGGTGTCAAAAGACCCGGCTACTCCGCTGCACCGGGGAAGGTGAAAGTGATTCCAGATTCTCTACTTCTCTAGGAGGGTGAAGAGGAGTTCAAGTTCTCTGCCTCACCAGGAGGGTGAAAAGAAGTTAAGGTTCTTTGCCTGTGAAAGGAGTACGGTCCTCTGCCACACCAGATTGGTGAAAGAGAGTTTGTAAGGGCTTCTCCGTCTAGCCATGGGGGCTAAAAGAGAGACACTATAGTGATAGTGCAATACCTTTTGAGGAAGACTCCGGGGAGAGGACGTAGGTCATGGTCTGACTGAACCACTATAAATCTAGTGTGCTCATTCTGATTTTTACTTTCACACTTTATTTTCATGCACCTTATTTTCTGTGATAACTACATGGTGAAAATCTAAGATTAATATTTTGTTGTGATAATTAGAATATTATCATCATCTTTGTAATTATTTATAGAACATTAGCTTCAACATTTGATTAGTTAAATCATCCTTTTAAAAATTTAAAAAATCCTTAAAAATAAGAAAACTTGTTTAGGATTTATTTTTAAAATACCAATTCACCTCTCTCTTGGTGCATCTCGTACTTTTAAGACACATGTCACTGTCTAACTGGTTGGAAGGGGAATTGCTCTGTGTAAACATAATAATTTTACTCAAGGGCGAGTTCAGTTATGTGAATTGCACATAGGCAAATCTAGTAGTGTTAAGTGTGCATTGATCAAGTATTATAAAGGAGGAGTTTGGACTAGTGGAGACACTAGAGGCAAAACTACTAGAATCCTTAAGCTTTTGGGAAAATTTCTTTTGAATGATGGTGCTACACTTCTCAATTAGGCCTATAATTTCAAAGTATACTAATTTTCTCTTTTTTTTAAATATATTTCATAAATTTTGCATAGGTAGGCATTTGCTCTATGGTTTCAGCAAATGATTTATTAATTATTATTTTTTAAATACCTCTAAAAATCTAGATAACTATCTATCTAAGTTTATTTTAATGATATCTGAGAAAAAGTGGTGGTGATATCTCAACTGCCTTTCTAATAGGCTTTTTTTTCCTTAGTGGGTTGTAATTATTCCTTAGATTTATTAGACTCTAATAGTTCTTCCTCAAGACTTTTTTTTATAGGCTTTTCATCTTTTCTAACCACTTCCTCTAATTCGTTTTCACTCCTAATCTGAAAAGCTTTGCAAAGTTCCTTAAATATTTCTTTAAGATTTACTCTAGTGTTCCTAAGAAAGGTTCCCTGGGGCCTACTAGCAGCCTAACTTTGCAATTGAGTACCTATCTACAAAACTAAATCTTCTAATGAATGATTCTTATCCTTATTTTGATTATTTGAGTTAAAACTAGTGGGATAATTAAGCCTTTAATTTGCATACTTTTAAGGAGGATGTTCTAATTTTCTACTTAATTTGGCTTGGAGCTTCAATTATTATTCCCATTTTAATTATTACTCAAATTAAAACTGGGGTGATTTCTCCAATCAGGATTATAAGTATTTGAGAAAGGGTTGTTTATTTTGTTATTTATTGCATTTAGGGATTCAATTCCTAATGTAATAGGGTCACTAGAACATCTATAAACACTCTCATCTACTAGCAAAGGTGAACCCTTAGACGAATTCACTCCAATATGATCCAACTTTGAAGATATAGTAGCTAGTTATTGTTGTAATATGAGATCCTGAGCTTATAATTTTGATTATAACAAATATTATTGATTGTCTCTTTATTTCTCCTAGTATTTATAGTGCATATTTATTTTTATGTGTACTAACATTTCAGGTACATCATACATCGTGCAATGGATGATTCAAGGTTCAAGTATGGGTAGAATAGGATGATGTTTTGTAAGAGTGTAATTTTTATTTCTTTATTTTTATATTTTTTGAGTCAATGTTAGGTAAATATGTAAGTTAACTTAGTGATCATATACTCACACAGAAGGGTGAGAAAATAAATTTCAAAAATTTGAACTAATCATACCATACAAACTAGATTATACTGTACGATCAGTTATTTAGAAAATCCATTAAAATGGCTAATTGAGTAATTAAGATTTTTAAACTAATTATACTGTATGAACTAGATCATACAAGAAGATCAATTTAACTCGGAAACCCTAGCCACCAATCACAGTCAGGAAAGTATTTTAATATTTAAATTTTAAATATATCATACTGTACGAACCCATTTATACTGTATGATATTTAAAATGTTACCTAAGTTAATACTTATGATTAGTCAATCAAATTAAGGTTTAGTAAATCTAGTAGATCGTACTGTATAATGTAGATCATATAGGATAATTGACAAAGAAGAAGAACGGTCATCTCGGGATTATCCTGGATGAAACTTTGATGTTTGAACTAATCATGCCATACAATGTTGATCTTCTAGATAATTAACAAAGATGATTTTCAGTCATCCTAGAGTTTATCCTATATGATCATAAGATGAATGAACTAATTATACCTATGATCCAATAATCATATTATATGATCGGCATATAAGGTTTGAACAGATCGTACTACAACTATTTAAGCAGTACTAGATGAAATAGGTTATTGACCTAATCATACTTTACAAACTAGATCATACTTTATGAAAAATTATAGAATTGAAAATTTAGGGTATTTTGAAGGCCTCATATTTAAACACTCTTATTAAACTTTGAAGATATTTTTTTTGATGTTGAAAGAGTTCTGTGAGAATCCCTTGAGAGGTCTTTGAGTATGGAGAAGTTCTGTGAGAAGTGGTGTGAGAGGGTTCACGTAATTACTCTAGACAAGCTTCTGCCTTGGTTCCTCCAAGTGTCTTTGTTGTTCTTTTGGGTAGCTCTAGAGAGAAGGTCTTTAAGGTCAAAGATCCAAGTTCTCTATCTCATTGAGAGGGTGAAAAGTATTCCAGGTTCTCTACCTGACTAGGAGGGTGAAAAGAATTCTAGGTTCTCTACCTCATCAGGAGGGTAGAAAGGATTAGGTTCTCATCTGCACCATGGAAGGGTCGAAGTGATTTTGTAAGGGCTTTTCTGCCTTATTGTGGGAGCTAAAGGAGAGTCACTAAAGGTTTAGTACATTATCTAGAGAGGACTCAGGGGAGTTGACGTAGGTCAATGTTTGACCGAACCACTATAAAATTTATGGTGTGCTTGTTCCCTTTATTTCACACTTTTGTTTCTCACTTTTTTATTTCCTATATATTATTTTTGAGATATTTGAGTTAATGATATTGTGATAGCTTTGGATTTTTTTGTAAAAAAAATTTATTATCAAAATTTTGAAAATAAAAAGGAATAAACATATTTTTTCTGTTCAATCAAAAAAATAAATTTCATTTTATTCTTTGATATTTGCTTTCGCTTTGTTATAACTTGACATCATTTTAAAAAGAAAGATCTTTTTTGAAAAAGAAATTTTGAAAATACCAATTCTCCCCTCCTCTTGGTGTGCTTTGGGTAGTTTAAGTTGGTCTAATGACCCAAATTAAACTTTCAATTGATATTAAAGCGGGTCTTAGAATTAGTTATTTAAAAATTCCTTAGAAAAGATAAAATGGCACATTTTGGTAATAGGAATGCCATGGAGGGTTATTCAATAACTCATCCACTATTATTCAGTAATATTCCATTTAATTTTTAGAAAATAAGAATGTTAACTTTTTTAAAGTCTATTGATTTTAAAATGTGGCATACAAGAATGTTATTTTTGCACCATTTAGATTTATGAATGGCGTAAAAGTTGAAACATCGTTTAGTGAATGGAGCAATGAGGATAGAGATCTTACACAATTTAATGCTAAAAGTCTAAAGTGTTTTTTATGCACTTAAATAAGATGACTATATGAGAGACTCTACTTGTACTACTGGCAAAGAAATATGGGATATGTTATGTTTAACTTATGAGGGTACTAATGAAGTAAACAGTCTCAAATAAATATTTTACTACATGATTACAAACTATTTTGCATGAAACCTAATGAGACTATTTTTCATATGTACACTAGATTCACTTAGATAATGACATCCCTGCATACTTTAGGTAGAGAACTATCAAACTTATAAAAAGTTAATAAAATTATTCATTATTTGCCTGATAGCTTTGATAAAAAAGTCATCATAATTTTTTAATCTAAAGATTTAAATGTTTGCTTTATTGATAATCTACTTAGCTTTCCTCATTGCTTATAAGCAAAAAGTTTGCCAAAAAATTTTGGATGCAGGTGATAGGAGGAAGGAGAAGACTATGCCATTGTAAGCTGATGATTTTGATAGCAATAACTCTATAGCTGAAGAAGACGATGATATAGCATTGTTGACCTAACAATTCAAGAGATTTCTAAAGCGAAAGCAAATATTTCATCAATATTTGAACAAAGAAAAATCAGGTAAAAGTACTAAAGTTTTTTCTAACACTATCTATTTTGAATGCAGGAAACTAGGATTCATGAGATCTGACTGACCCAACATAAAGACTCACCTTACTAAGGAGAAGGGTGAAGAAAAATCCAATTTTAAAAAGGGCAAGCAGAGGATATAAAAATCCTTTTAGTTAGACTCCACCTCAAATTCATCAGAACAGGAAGCAGAGGAGGAGGTAATAAATTGGTACCTTATAACAATGATAATCTTGATCATTCTTATCAAGATGAGGTATGTCAACTATTCTATGATGAGCTATTTACTATTTCTAAAAAAATTCATGACTCATATTGGAAGCTAAGGAAAATGCTGCTAATTTAAAAAATAAATTCTCTAATCTGAAATGTGAGCATGATTTGTTAGGTAGAAACCATGCTAATCTTAAATCCGAGCATATTTCATTAGACAAAGAACATGAATCTCTATTAGATGAATTTGATTATTTGAATAAGAAACATATTGATCTATGATAGTCACATGAATCCTTAAAATATGAATATATTGATCTAGAGGATGCATCTGAAGAATTAGAAACACTTGCAACCAAACTAGAGGATGCATTGAAAATCGAAGTTAAAAGCTTTAAAAGTGCAAATGAGTTTTTAAAAGAGAAAATTCATGCACTTCAAAATAATAAACCACCGCCTACACTAGCATAATGGTATAAACCCAAAATACATCATGCATATCATATCCCTAGAAGGAAGCACTACCACTCATATAGGCTAGTGAATCCATTTCCACGTGTTAGGTCCTATTCATTTCACATGGTAGGACACATAGCCTGCACTTGCAATATACACCATAGAACACATCTCGTATAGAGGCCAAAAATATCTACATCATAGCTTAACATGTATTTATCCCATCCTTAATGCATAAGGTGGAACCCAAACTCACTTGGATTTCTAAATCTAACCTTTGATTGACATTGTAGGGATGCTCTTACAAAAGACCTAGTGAGAGTATGTGGTGCCTGGGCAATGAATGTTCATGGTACATGATTAGAGATGTTAAGAAATTCATCACGTTGGAGGCTAAGGTTAGAGGCAAGGTTATACTAGGAGATAATACCAGCAGGAAGGTGGTGAGTTTAGGTATGATTTGTAACTCTAAAAGTTTTATTATTGAAAATATTTTACTTGTAGATGGATTGAAATATAACTTGCTTAGTATTAGTCAACTATATGACAGGATTTGACATAAAATTTCTATCTACTAAATATTTGATTAGTTTAAATAGAAAAATTATTTTAGAAGGAAAAAGAATAAATTATGTTTATATGCTTGATTTGAATTGTATTGATTTTTTAAATCTTTATGTTTAAAAACTATTATTGATGAATCACATCTATGACATAGGTGACTATGTCATGCAAGCATAAAGACACTTAGGAAAATAACTCAAAAAGTCCTAGTTAAAGGCATACCCAAGTTAGAATTCTTTAAGGACCACCTATGTTATGCTTGCCAATTAGAAAATAATTTAAATCATCTTTTCATTCCATTAAGGACGTCACCACCTCTAGACTACTAGAGATCTTGCATATAGACTTGTTTGGGCTTTTTTGTACAGCAATCTTAGGTGGGAAAAACTTTGGATACGTAATAATTGATGATTACTCTAGATTCACCTTGGTTAGATGCTTATCTCATAATAGTGAATCATTTTAGGAATTTATATCGTTCTCCAGTTAGATTCAAAAACAATTAGGATGTGAAATATCTACTATCCATAGTGATCCGAGTGGAGAGTTTAAGAATGATAAGTTTGAATCTTTTTGTAAGGAGCATAGAATTGAACATAACTTTTCTACCTTTAAGACCACTCAGAAGAATAAAATAGCTGAAAGAAAAAATAGAACCTCAGTAGAAGCTACTATGGCAATGTTAGTTGAATATTCTCTCCCTAGATATTTTAGGGTAGAAGTAGTAATTACTGCTTGTTATATTTTGAATAAGATAAATGTTAGATTAAAATTCAACAAGACACCCTATGAATTACTTAGGTGTAGGACACCCAATCTTTCACACATTCATTTCTTTTGATGTAAGTACTTTATTCTTATAAATGAAAAATCTTCTCTAGGAAAACTTAATCCCAAATACGATGATGAAGTTTTCTTAGATTATTCCTCTGTAGGTAAAGCTTGTAGGATCTTTAATAAGAGGACCTTAGTTGTAGAGGAGTCAACCCATGTGTTATTTGATGAATCTAATAAATCTTGTTAGCCTAAGTTAGAAGAAGAAGAAGAAGAAAAAGAAGAAGAAGAAGAAGAGGTAGAAGTTACCCAAGGAGTAGAATCTATTGACCTAAAAGACAGAGAAGAACCTCAGGAGCCCTTGCCTAGAGAATAGAAATAATCATCTAGTCATCTTAGGGAGCTCATCTTAGGAGATCCATCTGTAGGAGTTAAAACTAGGCATAGAATTAGGAAGGAGGTTAGTCATTTTGCATTCATCTCTATGGTAGAACCCACGAGTATAGATTAAACCTAATATGATGAATTATTGATCTTAACTATGCAAGAAGTGTTAAACACATTTATTAGAAATGATGTATGGGAGTTGGTTAGTAGACCTAAGGATTAGAGTGTAGTAGGTACCAAGTGGGTATTCAAAAATATGATGAATAATTCTAGAATAATGATTAGAAATAAAGCTAGATTAGTAGCTAAGGGGTACAATCAAATTGAAGGCATTAATTTTGAGGGGACATTTGTCACTGTATTTAGGTTAGAAGCCATTAGAGTGTTGTTAGCCTTTACTTGATTTAGAGGTTTCATGTTATATCAAATGGATGTAAAGAGTGCTTTCCTAAATGAGATTATTAAGAAAGTTGTTTACGTAGAACAACCCATGGATTTGAAAATTCAATATTTCCAAATTATGTGTATGAATTAAAAAAGGCTTTGTATGGGTTGATGCAAGCACCTAGAGCATGGTATGAAAGACTTAGCACGTTTCTCTTAGATAGATCTTTTGTTAAGGGTAGTGTAGATATCACCCTATTCCTTAAAAAGGTATGAGATGATATACTCATTGTTCAGATTTATGTGGATGATATACTGTTTGAATCAACCATTAAAAACCTTTGTAATGATTTTTCAAAATTCATGAGTAAAGAGTTTGAAATGAGTATGATGATGATATATTTTCTTAGATTTAGTATGAAGTAAATGGATGATGGCACCATTCTGAGTCAAAGTAAATACATCAAAGAAATTCTAAAGAAATGTAAGATGAGTGTTTACCATTCGATTAGATAAGGATGTAAGTGGAAAATTAATGAATTTAAAAAATATAGGGGGATAATAGGATGACTTCTATATTTAACAACTAGGAGACTTAATATTATGTTTAGTGTTTGTCTTTGTGTTAGATTCCAAGTTGATCCCAAAGAATTACATATAATAATAGTTAAGAGAATCCTTAGATACCTTCCATGCACCCAAAATTTATGTATCTTGTATCCTAGATATAGCTCTTCATTTAAAATTATTGGATATTCATACTCAGACTTTATAGGGTGCAAAATATATAGAAAAAGTACTTCTAGAACCTATCAATTCATAAGGCAATCATTAGTTTCTTTGTCCAATATGAAGCAAAACTCAGTAGCTTTATCAACCACTAAGGTGGAATATATAGGAGTAGGAAGTTGTGTTGCTCAAGTCTTATAGCTAAAGCAATAAATCATGTCCTTAGACTATTTGTAGGAACCATTCCAATCAAGTGTGATAATACTAGTGCCATATATATTTCTAAAAATCTAATCCAACACTCCCAAACAAGCATATAGACATCAGACATCATTTTATTAGAGATCATGTAGCCAAAAAAGATTTAGAATTGCATCACGTAGCCACTAAAAATCAACTAACAAACATTTTCACCAAACCCTTAAGGTATGCCACCTTTAGCACATTAAAGACTATACTAGGTGTTATTGACATTCATGCTTGATTCAAGGAAGGAGTCAAATCAACAACTTACATAGTAAAATATTTTGTGTATTTCCATATTTATTATACTTTTTTATTTATTTTACTATTTTGGTTTGCGTGTTTAATATTCCTAATCAACATAAGTTTTTTGATCATCACATGCCACATATTAAAAAAATAAATAAATAAATAAAAAAGTAAAATTATTCACATCATATTGTAAGAACCTCATTCGTACTATATGATCCACACACTTCTGCACATCCTTGTCACTCATAAAATCAATTTCCAGATCTGACCAATAATTGATGATCGTGCTGTACGCTCATCTATTAATACTGTATGATCCACATGTTAGTAACTGTTGTATGAATTTAATAGGGTGATATGAATTTTTGACGCATCTTGATACTGTATGAACACTTGTTTGTACTATACAAACCTTTCATCAAAGTTCATAATTGACGACTCCTCGGGACAAATTCCTTTTATGAAGATTATCCAGTACGATCCTAATTGCACTGCATAATTTGATCGCTTTTTTGATAGATCATCTAGATGACTTAAATTCCTCTGATTGTTCAATACAATCTCACATCGTACTTCACATGCTCCAGGCAAGCTTGCACCTTGCTTCCTTTTATAGCTTTGGTGAGTTCTTGGAGTTGTTCTTAGGAGAGAAGCTTCAAAGTTAGGGTCTACGGTTCTCTACCTTCACCATGAGGGTTAAAAAGGATTGACGGATCTCTGCCATCACTAAGAGGGTGAGAAATATTTTGTGGAATCTCTAACTTCACCAGGAGGGTGAAAAAAGATTGAAGACCGTCACCAAGAGGTTGAGATAGCTTTCAGTTCTCCGCCGCACTGGGTTTGGTGGAAGTGATTTCTATAAGGGCTTCTATGCCTTGCTGAGAGGGTAAAAGGAGAGTTATTATAGTGTTAGTGTAAGACCCATAGAGGAGGACTCCGGGGAGTGGACATAGGTCAAGGTTGGCCGAACCACTATAAAATTTTTGGTGTGATCTTTCTGATTTATTTTTTCTTTTTTGCATTTTTAATTTCTACACTTTAAATTCCTACATAGATTTTATTTCTCATTGCAGAATGTATATAGTTAAACTTGTGTTAGCAAGCAAATTCATATTTAGCTTAATTTATTTGTACTTTAAAATTAAAAAAAATTATTATCGAGTTTTAAATTGCTTCCACCTGTATTACTAACTCATCTAGATTGATTTTAAAAATTATTATCTTGCATAAATCAATAAGAAGTTATTTTATTATTATAATAATTTTTAAAATACCAATTCATCCCCCTCTTGGTGTGCCTAGGGATAGTTCAATGAGGTATTATAACCTCCCCAAACTTTTAATATCCTTTTCACCCCTACAAGCTCGACACAGATATACGGATGCATATGCTCCGAATCACATTACAAATAAGAAACCCAACTGAAAAGATATATAATTTACATTCATCAATCCAAAATACTTTATTTAAATATTGTATCTATTATTTTATTAACCTCCATAATAAACATTTTTATTTTAGTAGGATAATTTTGTAATTATAGTAAACAATAATAGTTGATTTCTAGAAAGTATACTTCTTCATGGCTTTGACACTCTACTCTATCACTTTATTACTTGATTCGTCATGTATACTTGTGAATATTAAATGGGGTATTTTATTTTTTATATATAAAAAAATCTAAGTATTATTTAAGAGAGATAAAGCCTTAAAAATTTTGATAATTTAAAAGTGCACTCCACAGCCCCAACAAAATTTTGGCACCATTGTCGGGGAAGTTTTTCATTTTTTGTAAATTTTAATTATATTATTAAATTAATTGCATAATTAAAATTACTTATATCCTTTATCTTATTTAATTTATTTGTGATTACATATTCATTATTATATTTGTTATTATCTTAAATAATTTATATTATGTCTTGTGTTAGTAAGTAGAGCACTGTAGTGCTGCTTGTTTGAGCGCCGTTATGCTCAGTTATTCAAGTTAAAAAGTGTTCCTATGCCAAAAGTTGAAAGTATATTATATGGTTATAACTATAATTATAAAAATTTGATGTGCACCATGGAATTAGTACACATCATAATTATTGTATTTATAGTGTTATAGTGGTTCCCTGTCTTAAGCGCTATAATGTTGCCATGTGAGAAACATCGTGGCAGTGGCCCTTTCTGAAGTGACACTCTAATTTGCAAAAACCAGCACCACTGTGCCATGTGGTCTAAACCACTTCAGCGCTTGTCGGCTGACCATTATGTCATTTTATTCCAACATTGAGCACCGCATCACCGTATCTCGTAGTGCTACAATGCCTCATCATATTATAAGTAAGGGATATATTTCCATTTCATTCACACCTTTCACTTACTTTAAACACTTCTCTTTTCTTTGAAATCTTCTCTAAAATAATGGCTCCTAAGATGTTTAGTAACAAGAGGGCTTCTTCTTCTTTGATAAGAACATATTCATCTATATTCAACTCTATTGTAAATAAGCAATTAATTCTATAATGAGGTTTTAGATTCCTACTCAATCCATTATGAAAAATATAGCGAGTAGAGGCTAGGAATGTTTTTATGAAGAGCCATATGCTGCTATTATTAATTTTGTCCAAGAATTTTTAGCAAAAGGAAAAGGGGCAGTGGATAATAGATGTATGATCAGGGTAAGTAGGGTCCCTTTTGATTTAGTGTCCATTAACAAAATTTACAAACTTCTTATATGACTCAAACTTCAAAGCCTAGCATTATTTCATTTCTTCTCGTTTGTTACCTAAACAAAATATTAGTGAAGTCACCCGTGATTGTGCCCTTTTGAACTATTTAATTCAAATGGGATATTTCATTGATGTAGGAAAACTTATTTTTTCATCTATTATGTACATCATTAGGGGTACCACATATGTTAGGTTAAGGAACCCTTCTCTTGAATATGCTTTATGTGTATTAATAGGTATTAGGGGAGAATAGAATAAAGAACAATTATTCCCCATTCAAGCTCTCACAAAAAGAAAAATTATGAGTTTTAAGCAAGCAGGGAATGATGAGGAAGAGTGTGATCTCAGTGATCCTAGGTTATTTGGTAGACTATGAAGTAGAAGCAATAGTAGGACTATCAGAGCTCCTAAAACATCAGGAGAGCAAGTGTCAGATTTAAGAGAAAAAATGGAAGAGGTGACCCACTTCTGTGAAGAAACTAGGGACTAGCAATTTGAGATGAAAATAAGTATGGCTCATAGCATGGACCAACAAGAAAGGTATTATAGGTACACCTTAGACTTTAATGATGCACTTATTGGTATGTTTAAGAGTAGCCCTTTCATGGATCATGATGAACAGCTTGAGTTCCCCTCTACACCTACCTACAATCCCTTTATTTGGTAGCCTCGAGAGAAAGGACATAATGATGATAATGAGGAGGAGGAGGATGAGGAAGACCTTGATTTAGAGAGTTATGGGTGATTTTCTTTTACTTGAGAGAGATAGAGAGAATTGGAGGCTATTTTGGTTAGGTAGCAACTTTTTATTTTATTTTTAAATTGGGGATATTGTATTTTAATGTATAGTCTAGTTGAAGACATAAAACTTAGCTCTTATGGGAGGCAACCCACTTGTGATGATATGTAAGGTGCTTTGTGTACTAATTATCTTGTAACCAGTGTTGTGCTCATGTTATGTTATCACATATTTTATGCATCTTTTATCATTCATATGAAAGTATAGGTAGTGTTAATTATCATTTAATTTTATTTAAAATGCCCTCATGCTTATTATTATTTTTATTATTTAACATATTCTGATTATTTAATTAACTTTAGTAAAAATGATAAAATATTATATAAAATTAGGATAATTATAAAACCCTAGATCGTAATTCAATGAACACTATATATTCTTCATAGAGTGGAGAAATTAATAATTGGCTGGCTTAGATCATTTAAGTTATTATTTTAATTTAAAAATTTAAGTTATACCTTTATCATTAATTTTTGAAATAAAGATGAATAATTAGAATTAAAGAATAGATATGAGTAGAATAAAATTGGAAATCATAAGCAACTTGACTTTGAAATTAGTAATCTTATTAAATCCTTACATAAAATTTATTAAGATTATAAAAGTGTTAGAAGTAAAAACTAATATTTAAAATCATTAACTATATACTCCATAAAATAAAAAGAAAAAGAATTATGAAAATAGTTCTGAAAAGAAAAAGAAAAGAAATAGAAGAAAAAGAAAAGAAGAGTACATTCAAAAATTGCTATAAGCTAAAATCTTAAAATCTAATTACAATCTTATACTAAAATTCTTAAAGGATAAATAAGAAAACTAGTACAAATGATGGTGAACAAACAAAGTTTTAATTTTAACTACTAACATATCTAATCATTAAGCTACATTATTCCTTTTAAAATTCAAAAGCTAATAATTAAACGTATAACCTGTAAATTCAAATTAAGAAATAATAGGGATGTCTGATTAGTGTAAGTATTAGTATTTTTTCATACTAGAATTACAAATTTATTCATTTTATTACTTCTAGATTGTGATGTATTATCCTATATTTTAGTAATTTTAAATTGTGATTTTTTACTTACGTTAATAATTTAATAAGAATTACAAAAAAATTATTTGCTTGAGGACAAGCAAGAGTTTAACCTGGAGAGAATTTAATAAGTATAAATAATGTTTTATTATATGTGTTATATTTTTAGTAAAACTATGTTATTTTATTGTGATGTGTAGGAAAAATAGAAAAGGGCACAAAATTCTAAGTATCATCCAACACTGTGCCGTTTGAAGAATCAATACCATAGCACCGTCAAGAGCACAGTTAGAGTGCAATAATATTGGCATGGTAGCACAAACCTCTCTGTTTGATAGTCTCATAACATCATAAATTATGGGTGCATCAGCACTAATCTTTCAAGCACTATAATGTTAATTGCCTAATTTATCTTTTCCTATAAATAGTCATTGTGTTATATTTGTAAGGGAGTTTAGTCATTTGTATAATTTTAGTACTTTTCAGAGTACTTCTTTAGATCTCTATTAGAGTTAATTTTAAGGGAGACTTGGAAAGTACTAGATACAATCATTAGAGTGTTTATAGTATTTGTTTGAGCAACTTCGTATATTAAGGAAGTAGAGGAGATATATTAATCTTTCCTAGTGATATGAATCTCTTGTAATTTTATTATTCTAAGATTTCAATAAAATTGAGTTTATTTATCTTTTCTTCTATGTCTGGATAATTCTCTAAATTTGGATTAATGATGAAAAAATTTATTAAGTACTAATCAAGATTCTTGAGCACTAAAGCTAATCGATATTTTTAATATTATCCTATTCTTCATTTAATACACATAGTAGTCATATATGTAGTTAAAATCTAGTGTGATGTATAGCCTCAATGGAGGAATGCAAAAATAGCCAGAAATATTAAAATAGCATATTTACCAAGGTTGTAAAAATCGGATCGGATAACAAATCATAAGAAGGAGAGGTTCATGATTTGACCAATTTGATCGAGGTTGAACCGAATGGCGTAATAAAAAATAATAATATTAAAAATTTATAAAATTAGCATAAATAATAATGACAATCTAATCTTAAAATCTTCATAATTCTAAGAATTTTGAGACTAAAAAATAAATTAATTTATACATATATAATATATTACATAATTTTAAAATTAAATATAAATAATTATTATATTTTTATTATATATTTAAATATAAGTAATTACTAAATTTAAATTTAATATATATATCTCCAATTTCAATTTTAATTCATATTTAATAGAAATTTAGTTTATATATAAATATATAAATTTAATATAAAAAATTGCAAATTTATGTTATATACTTAGGTATAAATTACATCTATAAATTATATATAAATTTCATATTATAAAATTATATTTATAAAGTCATACAGTATTATTTATTCAATGATTGAATCTCCACAACTAATGTTTTTATTTTTCTAGGATAAATTTATAATTAGAGTAAAGTGTAGTAATTGATTTTTAAAAAAGCATACTTCCCTGTAGTTTAACACTCTACTCTTCACTTTATTACTTGATTCGGTACGTATACTTGTGTATATAAAGTGAGGTTTGTTATTTTTCATATATGAAAGAAACTTTAAGCAATATATAAGGGAGATAGAGCCTTACATATTTTATAATTCAAAAATGCACTCCACAGCCCCCATCATAGATCCCATGAGAAATGGTTCTAATAGATTGTAATTAAACTACTACTATCTACTATAGATGAAAGAATTTTTCCAACTAAATAAAAATTAAAGATTTTTTTTCCAGTTATAGAGAAAGAGCAAAGGATAATGTGATACAAGATATTAAAATTATTTTGGACTAATGTATATAAAACAATAAAGTTTTCTTAATGAGACTCTTAAATATTAATGTGGATCAATGCATATGCATCTCTAGATCTCTGTCAAGCTCGTAGGAGTTAAAAAGGGAGATTTATGGCCTTCTTATAATTCTAATATCTCCATACAACCTAGAAGGTTTAATATCTAAGGTCTAGGCATGCCAACATTCCATTCTAATACTCTTATTTATTCTAATATTCCATCATCAAGGTAATATATTACACTAGATATTAATTACACAAATGTTCATTGTATACATTAAATTATCTTTGAGAGATATTGAAAATATCCATAATTTCATTCAAGCCAACATTCAAAACTAAAAAATAATATTTTTATCGATATTCAAGATAGTAAAATACTATAAAATTTACACTTAACAAGATCATAAACTTAATTTATAGATAATTTAATCATCAATCCATTTTGGATATATTCAAGTTACATAGTTTGGCATATCCAAGTTACACAGTTTGGCATACACATTAGAATTAATTGCTAAGATAACTAACTATAGCTTAAGTTTAGTGTGTAGTGTTATGGTATATGTGTTTACTTTCCTACAAATTATTTGGTTTGATATTATCTTGGTAGATGTTTGGTACTGATGTGAGTGTTACCTTTCATTGCACTATGGTGATGTAGCCTGTGATAATGTAGATGATATATATTCCTCTTTTTGTGTACTAACCGATGTAGGAGTAGAGACTTTTCTCTTTTAAATATAAATAAAAGTTTATATAGAGTTGTAAATTGAAAAGAGTTATGAAAGTCTATAGTAAATTACTTATAGTATAGAAGTCCAAAAGAATGCTTCTCTTTTGGAGATCTTTTTTTTTTGGAATTCTATTAATACATATTCATACTTTGAGCCTGATGCTTGAAGCCTGAACATATTAAATAAGTAATTTACTTTGTATAGACTTATATCATTGTATAAATGTAAAAATCTAACTTATAGTTAGTGGAGCTTGGTCACCTTTACTCTATAGCAAACCTTGGTTATATATAATGTGGCACTTGCTACAGACTTCTTTCTTTACATTATCTTACATTACTTATTTTGATTGCTTGATTGCTTGTATATACTTATGATTATAAATTGCATCCTTTTCCCAAGTTTCTTGGTGGTCCATTTATTTTTACCTAGACATACACATTATGCTCTTAAGATTATGTGTCCTTTATACTTTTACACAACACCTTTATTATTCTTATATTTATGGAATATATATTTACTTTTCCTGGTATGTACATAAAAAAATGTACACAAGCTGATGGAAAGTTAGTGACTGCTTAAACGATGGGGTGGAGTCTGTTATTCATGCTAGTATTGGGCTATTATTTTGCCGAATTTTTCTTTGAAAGTCGAACATGTATATTTGCATTAGTCACATATAAAAAATTTAGAGTTAGGGTAAATTATGATTAAAATTTTATTAGTTAGGTGTATTTGAACCCCTAACATCTTTAAACCCCTAACATCACTCCCTTATATAAGGAAGTATAAACCACAAAATAGAATCCTATCGATATGATAAATGCAAAAACCTTGATTAAGAAAACTTAAAAGAGATTTATTAACTTGAAACATTATTCATGCGAGATAGGTTACTGTAGGAAGATAGAATAAATCTCCACTTCAAATTTTAACTTTTAATTTTAAATAGATTTTGATTCAAAAAGAAAATATACCACTAAAGGAGTTAGAGGAAGAGAAAAAATCATTAATATTTCTTCATTTAACTATTTTAGAGGAGTTAATCACTGCTTACTTACTTCTATATAAAAAAATAAGGCAAAAATGTTATTTAAAAAAGTAAATTCAACAGTAGAAGTGAGCAGTGATCTGATTCTTAAAATATTGAAGGAAATCAAAAACATAAAATAAAAATATATAAGCAGAAACATACAAATAAAATAAGAAGAAAAAAAAATTAGAAATAGAAAGCATCAATTTTAAGCATGAATATCTATCACACCTAATCTGGTTCTTAAGGTGCCGAAGGTTTCAAAGGCCAGTGGTTATATAAAGATATCAACAAGTTGATTTTCAGTGGCTATATAGTGTAGCTCTATGTCTCCTTTGGTAACATGGTCTCTAATGAAATGGTGCCTTATATCTATATGTTTGGTCATGGAGTGTTGGATTGGATTCTTTGAAATACACATGGCACTAATGTTATCACATAAGATCAAAATAGTACCTACAGGTAATCTTAAATCCAATATTTATTACTTTAACCAAAGAACCTGGGCCACAAAACTTCCTAAGCCTATGTATTCAGCTTCAGTAGTGGACATAGAAACTGAGTTCTATTTTCTACTAGACTAGGAGACTAAGGACTGTCCTTTAAATTGAAATGTTTTGAAAGTGCTTTTCCTATCAACTCTGCATCCTACAAAATCTGAATCAGAATATCCTATGATTTCAAAGGAACTGCTATGCCTAGGATACCAAATTCTTAAGTCTTGGGTTCCTAAGAGATATCTAAGGATTCTTTTCACAACAGTCAAGTGGGACTCTTTTGGATCAGCCTGAAATCTAGCACAAAGAAAAACACTAAACAAAATATCAAGTCGGCTAACAGTTAAGTAATGAAGTGATCCAATTATTCCCCTGTATTCCTTTTGATCAACTGATTTTCTATTTGAATCCATATCTAACTGAACAGTAGAACTCATGGGAGTGTTTATTGGCTTGGCTTTATCCATTTCATATTTTTAAAGGATGTCCTTAATATATTTCGATTGACTAAGAAAAAATCCATCATCCTTCTACCTTATATTAAATCCAAGAAAGTAGGTCACTTCTCCCATCATACTCATATCAAACTCTTTACTCATTATTTTTAAAAATTTATCACATAGATTTTTATCAGAAGATCCAAACAGAACATCATCAACATAAATTTAGATAATGAATAGTTCATCTCCTATCCTTTTTAGAAATAAGATGCTGTCTACGCTCCCCTTAACAAAGGTTCTCTCTAGTAAGAATGTGCTTAGTCGTTCATACCATGCTCTAGGTCCTTGTTTTAGTCATATAATACCTTTTTTAATTTGAACACATGATTAGAAAATTATGAATTTTTAAAGCTTATGGGTTGTTCAACATACATATCTTTTTTTATTACCCCATTCATAAAGGCACTTTTGACATCCATTTAGTATAATTTGAATCCCTTAAAACAGACAAAAACTAGTAGTACTCTTATGGCTTACAAAAATCTTTCACCGACTCGGTGAGGTAGAGTACCCTGAATCTTTATCACCCTCCTAGTGAAGGCACAGAACCTGAATCCTTTTACTCTCTCCTGGAGTATGCAAAGAACATGAATCCTTTTACTCCCTCCTAGAGTAGGCAGAGAACATGAATCCTTTTACTCCCTCCTAAAGTAGGCAGAGAACTTGAATCCTTTTACTCCCTCCTAGAGTAGGCAAAGAACCTGAATCTGATGCTGAAGAATGTCTCCCCATAGCCTCCAAGGAATCAAGAAAGCAGCTAGAAGAAGATGATGAAAACCTTACTTGGAGTAACCTTTGTGAATATTTCACAACTTCCCCTCACAAGAATCTCTCCCTTTCTTCTCTCCTAAGGATCTCTCTCTCTTCCTCCTCTAAGCTCTCTCTCAAAATAAGTCAATAGCAAAAGATATCTCATAAGATAATGTAAGAGCTTAAATAGAGAGCCTCCAAAAGAAACCCTAATTTTTAAATTGCCATCAAAGATCATCTACTACGATCATTAAATTATCCAATACGATTGTTAGATTGTCATGTATGATTAGTACAAAACAACCTTTTCAGATAGTACAATCCATATTGTCCTATATAATCAGTTCAAGTATTTTGTGCTGATCAACCCATAGGATTATGCGATCATACTATATAATTAGTTCTAGATATTATACTGATCGTCTAGTACGATAGGCAACGATGGGTGATGATTTAAATATCATCCCATATATTTCTTGGGTTGTCTAGTATGATCTCCCTATATGATTAGAAGAAAATCATGGTTTTTCATCTTGGATAATACAGGACGATCAAGTATTATCCCATGTATCTCTCAGGTCATCCAGTACGATCAGCAACGATCATCTTGCATGATTTTATCAAATAAATTTACCATAATTAGTCCCCTAATCACATGATCAATTTGATAGTTCGAATAGCTTGTTAGTCCTATTGCTCACGTCCCTAGGCTAACCAAGAGGGGGGGTAAATTGGTCCTTTTAAAAAATTGCTCTTGCTATTTTGGAAAATTTTAATGCTAATCGTACAGTACGATATAACTTCGTAGAGTACGAACAGAGATAATTTTGCTCTTTCATTCACCATAGAAATTCAACCACAAAGAAAATAAAAACTGCAAAAAAAAAAAGAAATAAAAATGTAGAAAATAAATAGTGAATAGAAAATACCAGAATTTATAGTGGTTCGGTCAAACACGACCTACATCAACTCCATAGAGACTCCTTCTCTAGGTATTGCACTAAATTCAAGTGTCTCTCCTTTTGTCCCCACAGCAAGGCGGAGAAGCCTTTACAAACTCTCTTCCACCAACCCTAGTGCAGTAGAGAACCGTCGTCCTTTTCACCCTCCAAGTGTGGCAGAGAACCGTCATCCTTTTCACTCTCCAAGTGCGGTAGAGAACCGTCATCCTTTTCACCCTCCAAGTGCGGCAGAGAACCGTCATCCTTTTCACTCTCCAAGTGCGGCTGAGAACCATCATCCTTTTCACCCTCTAAGTACGACAGAGAACCAGAATCCTCTCGAACAATGCTCTTGCAAAAGTCTTCAAGGAACTAGGAAGATGCTTGAAGAACAAGTAAAAGAAAACCTCTCAATTGGATAACCTTGTGAATCCCCTCACAATTCTCTCTTGAAAGATCTCTCAATACTCACTCCCAAACACTCTCCCTATCACTCTCCTTTCACTTCCCAAAAGAATTTTCGCAGAAGGATGTTTCCTTCAGTCAGTTTTGAGTCATTTTTATACTTGGGACAGGAAAAACCGTCCAAAAACTAAATTTTCAAGTTTAATCCGATCGTACTGTATGAATAGTTCAAAATATTGAACGATCCGTCCTGTACGAACAATGAGACGATTCGAACAGAGAGCTTCGTACAAACATATCGTCCCGTACGAACCCTTGGACGAATCGAACAGAGCGCTTCGTCCGATCAGTTCGTCCCGTATGAACACTTGGACGATTAGAATAGAGAGCTTCGTACGAAAATATCATCCCGTATGAACACTTAGACCATTCGAATAGAGAGCTTCGTATGACATATCGTCCCATACGAACCTTGGATGAATCAAACAAAGCACTTCGTCCGAACTATTCGTCCCGTATGAACCCTTGGACGAACCATATTTTGAGCAGTTCGTACAGCAAAAACTCATGTACGAATCGTATTCGTACTGCACGAACATGCCTTAGAAAATTTTCATTGGCAGATGGGTTCTTTCTGGAGGACAAATTCTACAGATCATCCCGTACGATATTAAATCGTACTGTACGATCAGTTTGAAAAATTTAAACTTTTTACTCCCCTATTGTGTGTGTGTGCACAGTTATCCAACTTACAACCACACTCTCTCAGACTCAAGAAAATAAAAATTTATAGACTTCATTTACAGTGGACAAGTGATCTTGAAGTCTTTAGCAATCTAGAGTGTGAATTTCCTGAAAATATACTTTAGTACACATAACAAAAACTCAAATATATGTTAGAAGATGAATTAGACAAACAATAAGCTTTTGTAATCATCAAAAACATAAATTTGGATTAGAATTCACATGAACAAATCGATTCACCCAAATCATAACAATCTCCCCCTTTTTGATGATGGCAAAACAACTATTGTTTGGAACAAAATACATAAAAATAGATCTTCTAGCATCCACTAAATATACTCTCTTAAATAAAAGATCCACACTCCCCCTAAATAAAATATCCCTAAAGTTCCCCTAAAGAATTGACTTATCCTATCCCTAAGCTCCCCCTAAAGACTAATCAAGGTATATTAGGATAGATAATTTAACATGGAATATATAAGGGAAGGGAAGAAAAGAGTGTAGAAATTATAACAAGCACATACAACACATACAACACAAGCACACATACATAAAAATAACAACACAAACAATTTGCACATACAACACAAGCACACATACATAAAAATAACAACACAAACAATACAACACAAACACAAACAATACAACACTCCCCCTTTTGATAACAACAAAAAGGGAAGATACTCAAAAGAGTTGAGAATTTGAATAAAGTGAAAGAAAAATTGACTACAATTTAAAAAACACATGCAGCAAGTAAAAACTTAAAAAGATTTAGATTGCATACAATAATGAGGAGAAGAAAAGTTGATCTATGATTTTAAAGTATTGGACAGATTAAGTAACCACAATAATTGCATAGAAGATGAAATAAGATTACAAAAACATTTCTAAATCAAAAGTGACAATCATTGATTGGTGAATTTGGAGAAGATGTTAAAGGAAAGAATAATTGGCGACATTGCGCATCTTTTTCATAATTTGCGTTAATTTTGTGCCTCTTGTCAAATTTGACGATATTGCACATCTTTTATGGGATAACACACTTTGTGTGTTTCATTTGGCATCATTGCGCATCTTTTACTATATGGCACATTTTGTGCATCTTTTCAAGCTTTGCTTTGAATGTAAGATTCTTTCCAACAACACTATCTCTTGATCACTTTTTATAATAATGAACACTTTGATATAGAAATTTTAAGTAATATTAAAACATCAATTATACAATAATTTAGGCTAAGTAATGCAAGTCTAAATTAGGATAAAGTAAGATCTTCTAATCCAACACCAAATCATAATGAAATCTAAATATTTTGAGAATTTAATTTTATGCACAGAGTTTTTATTGTAATAAATTTTCTATTCACATTTTAGATATCTGATCAACTACGATCAGATGAGTTAGTGTAGGAAAAAATTTCCAGTTAAAATACATAAAAGATATGCACCAAAGCACTATAACATTGCTCATTCATAATGATTCAAGATACATCATAGAATAACAGATACAACAATTAGAATAGCAAGTTTTCTAGAGCAGCACATAGGAAAAAAAAGATAAACATGCTACAACCCTCACACATCTCATCAACAAACAAAACACATAACAAGGAATAGCACAAACAAATTACAAACTCATCCAACAAAGCCAAACAGAAGAAATACTAAAAATCAGAGGGACCCTGATCTGGAGGAGGTGGCTGATTGCCAAACAGCGTAAAGTAGCTATTTAGCGTTGCAATGTTAGTGTTTACAGCATCGAATTAATCCCTAACCCAAACTCTATCCTCACCGTACTGATCATCATGTCTCTTCAAATGCGCCTCCATGTCATCAAACCTTTTATCCATTCTATCAAAAAGTTGGACCATATTTTGATAGAAATCTTGAGATAGTCCAGATGCAGTTGAGGGTGCACCTGAAGGAGCAGAAGCAGAAGGAGGCTCATCATCTGAGCTGTCAGCAGTACCTTCTTTCCCAAATAATGCTCTAAAGGAAGCATCAGTAAAGTACAGTTGGAGTTCAGAAGGACCAGAAGGATGAACTAGGTTGTATTTCTTCTCTAGGATATAACATACAGCATATCCTAAAGCAATATTTTTCTTCCTCTTCACACTAGCCAAACCAATATCAGAAAGATAGTAGATATAGTCTAAGATCAATTGGGCTTCATCTATAGGTTGGCTAGTCATAATAAGAAAAGTGGTTGAAGAAAGAAGTGGAGTCATATTAACCCGATCTCCTGCTTTAGGAATGATTAAAGTCCTAAGCACATGCTAAATTATTCTTGCATTTTGGTTCAAAGTATCTACCCGGGAGACATGTGTGGGTGTGCTTACACCTCTAAGAACTTGGTTAATTTCCAACCAACCATTTTCAGTTCTAGTGGAGAAGGTATGAGCTATAATCCCTTGAGTCTAAGATGAATGTATTCCCCTAGATCCTCCTTGGTTATCACTACTTTTTGCTTAAGGATAAAAGAAGAAATGACAGTGTGAGCCTGGTTAAAGGTCATGTTGGCCAGAACACATGAAACAGATCCTTATTGAAAGCATAGAATAAAGTCAAGAGAAATGAAAAATGGGTGGAGTCAAAGAGGGGCATAACTACAAAATGTATATTTTCCTGCAATAGTATGCGGGAAGGAGTAACCTTAGATGCAGCATACCTAAGGTATGCTTCCTCATTCTCCTCACTAAGAAAGTTCTAATCCCAGTTCCTTCTAGACGCAGGACCCCTAGCAACCGTGCTCTTTTTCCACTTCCCGACATCTTCTCTCAAGGCTCTAAAAGGTTCTAGATAGAAAGTGAAATAAAAGAAAATGACCCGCCTTTATATAGAAAAAGCTTGAAATCGTACAGTACGAATCCATTTCGTACAATACAAAAATATTTTGTCCGGGATGAATAAAAGTTCATCCAGGATGAACGAAAGCAGTCAAAATGAAACGGTTTTTTATAAACTGCTCGTCCCGAGGTGTCCTTTTGTACAGGCTTTTTGACTTCCAGATCGTATAGACGATGACGTGTTCGTCCGGGACGATAAGAAAAATTAAAGGTCGTTCAGGCGACGGTTGGGTTCGTCCCTCACACGAAATGACATGTGTATCGTACAAACGAATGACATATTCGTACGTATGATCAACAATAATAGGTTCTAACCGTGATTCCTCCCAATTCGTACGGACGAAATGCATGTATGATGATGCAATCGTACAGTACGATACGATATCGTACAGTACGAATAGACACCAATTACTTCAAAACTTACATGCTTTCAACATTCATTCAAGAAACAAAAAACACAAAAGAAATTTTTGATTTTTCTTTCCTTTTTTTTTAAATAACACAATAAGACAATTAAAACATAAAACACTAGAAAAATAAAAATACATCCAATGAACAAACCAACAAATATAGATGAAAATACATTTATAGAATTTTCAATCAAGCATTAAGATCTATCACTCCTAGCCTTGTCCTTAACATGCTAAAAGTGTCAAAGGCTAAGGGTTTTGTGAAAATATCTGCAAGCTGATCTTTAGTAGCGACATGCTGTAGTTCAATTTCCCTTTTCGCTACAAGATCTCTTATAAAATGATGCCTTATGCCAATATGCTTGGTTCTAGAATGTTGAATAGGATTCTTTGAAATACAAATGGCACTAGTGTTGTCACAAAATATTAGAATGGTGTCAACTACAAATCCTAAGTCACTCAACTGTTGTTTCAACCAAAGCACCTGTGCTACACAACTCCCTAAGGCAATATATTCTGCTTCAGCTATAGAAAGTGCTACTGAATTTTGTTTTCTACTGGATCAAGATACTAATGAATTTCCAATGAATTGGCATGTCCCAGATGTACTTTTCCTATCCACCCTACAGCCTACAAAATCTGAATCTGAGTATCCAATAATTTCAAAAGAATAACTCTTCTTAGGATACAAAATTCCTAAATTTTGAGTTCCCAAAAGATATCTTAAGATCCTTTTTACTATTGTCAAATGTGATTCTTTTGGATCAGCTTGAAATCTAGCACATAAGCAAACACTAAACATGATGTCAAGTATACTAACAGTCAAATAAAGCAAAGATCCAATTATTCCTCTAAACTTCTTTTGATCAACAGAATTTCCCTTAGGATCCTTATCTTATAGGACTGAGGAACTCATGGGTGTACTTACTGGTTTAGCATTATCCATTTCATACTTGTTGAGGATTTCCTTAACATATTTAGATTGACAAAGAAAAGTTCCTTCCTCATTTTGCTTTATGCTAAAGCCAAGAAAATAACTCAAATCACCTATTAAACTCATCTCAAATTCACTACTCATTATCTTTGAAAATTCATCACATAAAGCTTTATCAGTTGATCCAAAAATGATGTCATCCACATATATTTGAACAATGAGTATATCTTTTCCAATTCTTTTCAAAACAGAGTGGTATCCACACTTCCTTTAACAAATAATCCGTTTAAAAAGAAAGTGCTCAACCTCTCATACCATGCTCTAGGTGCCTGTTTTAGTCCATATAATGCCTTTTTCAATTTGAAAACATGATTAGGGTATTTAGAATTTTCAAAGCCTGGAGGTTGCTCAACATAAACTTCCTCTTCTATCACCCCATTTAAGAAGGCACTTTTAACATCCGTTTGGTACAATTTAAAATCTTTAAAATAGGCAAAGGCTAACAAAACTCTTATTGCTTCAAGTCTTGCTACAGGGGCAAAAGTCTCTTCAAAATTAATTCCTTCAATTTGATTATACCCCTTAGCTACTAATATAGCCTTATTTCTCACAACTACTCCTGAATCATTCATCTTATTTTTGAACACCCACTTAGTCCCAACTACACTTTGATCTTTTGGCTTTTCAATTAACTCCCAAACATCATTCCTCTTGAACTAATTCAACTCCTCTTGCATAGCCAAAATCCAAAATTCATCTAAAAGTGCTTGTTCTATATTAGTGGGTTCAATCATTGAAATGAATGCTGAATGATTTACTTCTTTTCTCAAACCATGCCTAGTTCTTACTCCTTCACTTGGTTCTCCTAAAATCAACTCTTTAGGATGACTCCTTATAAATTTCCATTCTATAGGTAATTGGTTTTCATCTTCTTTTTCAACCCCTTCTTCAACTTTTTGATCTTCAAGTTTTTGGGTTATAACCTCAACCTCATCTTCATCCAACTTAGACCCTTTACTATCATAAGATTCATCAAAAACAACATGTGTGGTCTCTTCAACTACCAATATTCTCTTATTAAAAACTCTATAGGATTTTCCAACACTTGAATATCCTAAAAATATTCCTTCATCTGATTTTGGATCAAATTTTCCTAAAAGAGTTTTGTCATTGTTATGAATGAACACTTTACATCCAAAAACATATAGATGCGAGAGGTTAGGACTCCTACCTTTAAGAAGTTCATAGGGTGTCTTATTCAATTTAGACCTTATATACACCCTATTCAATATATAGCATGCTGTACTAACTGCTTCAGCCCAAAAATATTTAGGAAGCAAACATTCTGCCAACATGGCCCTAGCAGTTTCAACTAATGTCCTGTTCTTTCTTTCTACAACTCCATTCTGTTGAGGTGTCCTAAGAGCTGAGAAGTTTTGTTCAATTCCAAGAGATTTATAAAAGTCATTAAACATTTCATTTTCAAATTGTCCCCCATGATCCTAACTATTTCAAAACCAAGTTTCCTTTGAATCCAAGTGACAAAATCTCTAAACTCTTCAAATAATTCACTCTTATGATTCAAAAATCTAATCCAGGTGAATCTAGTATAGTCATCCATAATAACATACCCAAATATTTTTCCTCCTAAACTTAAGGTACTAACAGGTCCAAATAAATCCATGTGAAGAATTTCTAAGGGCTTGCTAGTCCTAATTTTCTTGATCGAATTGAAAGAGGATCTAACTTATTTTCCTAGTTGACATGCATCACACAAGTGATCTTTAGTAAAATTTAATTTGGGTACTCCTCTAACTAGTTACTTTTGAGTGATTTTCCTAAGATTTTTCATGCTAGCATGACAAAGCCTTCTATGCCACAACCATGATTCATCAGATATAGTTTTAAACACAAGACAGTAGATGATTTAAGAGAATTAAAATCTAGCATGTAAACATTATTAACCCTACCACCATTCAAAACAACAGTTCCATTTAGACTAATAACACAACTGGTAGGTAAAAACTTTATATGATAGCCCTTGTCACACAATTGACCAATACTCAACAGATTGTGTTTCAAACCTTCAACCAATAGTACATTTTCAATCACAAAGTTTTTTGAATTTCTAATTATACATGTACCTACCACTCTCTTGGTAGTATTATCTCCAAGTGTAACCTTGCCTCCATTCCTGGCTTCCAGCGATATAAATTGATTCGTATCTCCGGTCATATGCTTTGAGCAGCCGCTATCAGGTACCAAATACTCTCACGAGGTCTTGTGTGAGAGCGATCCTGTAAAATGATCAAACGTTAGTCTTGAGAACCCAAATAAGTTTGGGTTCACCTCTTGACAATTTTAAACGAGATACATGTGTGATATACTATGATTTATGCATCTTAGGTCTCCACACTAAATGTGTTCTATACTTCAAAGTACAGGTATGAGAAATATGTCCTAAACTACCACAAGAAAAACACTTTATCCCTAGAAAGGGATTCACTAACCTATTCTTCCTGAAATTTTTCTTTTTAGATCTTGAGTCAATGTTCTTGTGGTAAGATTCATGAAACTCTTCAAGTTTAGGTGGATTTTTATTTTCCTTAAGTGCTTTAATCTGAACTTTAAGATAAGCATTAGCACTTTCTAGAATCGAATTGTCAATTTTCAACTCATGCTCTCTAGAATCTGATTCATCCATAAAGGTCTTAAAATCATTTTCAAGTTTAGCATTTGATGATTTTAAAAGATTATGTTGTTTGTTTAAATCATCATACTCATCAACAAAGTCATGTGGTTGCTGTCAATTAATGCATGATCTTTTCTAAGGATCTCATAATCTTTCTGCAGCTCTATATAATCCAGATTTAACTTTGTGTGTAGTTTCTTAAGTTTCCTATATGCATAGTGTATGCGTTCAGAAACTTCAAATAATTCTTCATAACTTAAATCACATACCTCATCCTCATCTGAATGGTCAAGATTATCAGCCATTAAGCATAAATTAGTAACTTCCTCTTCTAGTGTTATTTCTGATAAATCTGAAGTTGAGTCCGCCCAGAAAGCTCGTTATACTCTCTTTTTATCCCTTCTGTCCTTTGGTTCCTCCTCGGTCTTCTCCTTGCTAGGATTTTGTTTGAGATTGGGGCATTCTGTCTTGATGTGTCCTGGCTTCCTACATTCATAACAAATGACTTTATTAGAAGCCTTAACATTCTTTTGGAACATACCTTTATTCCAATGCTGACGTCTTCTCTGCTTCCTTTTTAGGAAACTTCTAAGTTGCCTCGTCATAAGGGCAATATCCTCTTCTTCCTCAGGCAGTGACTGATCACTTTCAGAGTCGTCCACCTTTAAAGCAATGTTCTTCTCCTTTCGCTTCTCAACTGCATCAATCTGTCTTTGAGTCACGATTGCTCGTAAGCAATTAGTGATCCAAGTAGATTGTCAACAGAATAAACATTCAAATCTTTAGATTCTGTTATTGCAGTTATCTTTGCATCATATGCAGGAGGTAAACAACATAATATCTTGTTAACTTTCTCTGCATTTGTCAACTCCCTACCTAAAGCATGCAATGAAGTGACTATATGTGTAAAACGAGTGTACATTTCAGAGATTGATTCATTCTATTTCATGCGAAAAAGTTCATAGTCGTGCAAGAGAATGTTCAATCTAGTTTGTTTCACTTCATTCGTACCTTCATATGTGATGCAAAGCCTATCCCAGATTTCCTTTCCTGATTTAAAAGTAGACACATGCATGTAATCTTCTAACTTTAAAGCACAAAATAAACTATTCAAACACTTAGCATTCAGTTGAGCTAATTCAAGTTCTTCTACAGTCCAGTTTACAAAAGGTGTTTGAACTCTTATTCCTTTTACAATCCTAGTAGGTTCAGTATAACCATCCTGAACTAACATCCACATGCGATAGTCAAGTGATTGCAGAAAAGTAGACATGTGAGTTTTCCAAAAATCAAAAGGATATTATCAAACAACGGTGGTCTAGTGATCGAGTATCCTTCCATAGTATTTCTATTTCAAAATTATCCATTATCGAAATTTCAAAAAGTATTTAAAATAGTTATTTTTGAAATTGCCTCTGATACCACTTGATAGTTCGAATAGGTTGTTAGTCCTATTGCTTACGTCTCTAGGCAAACCAAGAGGGGGGGGGGGGTGAATTAGTCCTTTAAAAATTGCTCTTGATATTTTAGAAAATTTTAATGCTAATCGTACAGTACGAACAGAGATAATTTTGCTCTTTCGTTCATCACAGAAATTCAACCACAAAGAAAATAAAAACTGAAATAAAAAGGAAATAAAAATGCAAAAAATAAACAGTGAACAGAAAATACCAGAATTTGCAGTGGTTTGGTCAAAAATGACCTACATCCACTCCCTAGAGAGTACTCCTTCTCTAGGTATTGCACTAAACTCAAGTGTCTCTCCTTTTGCCCCCACATCAAGGCGGAGAAGCCTTTACAAACTCTCTTCCACCAACCCTGGTGCGGCAGAGAACCGTCGTCCTTTTCACCCTACAAGTGTGGTAGAGAACCGTCATCCTTTTCACTCTCCAAGTGCGACAGAGAACCGTCATCCTTTTCACCCTCCAAGTGCGGCAGAGAATCGTCATCCTTTTCACTCTCCAAGTGCGGCAGAGAACTGTCGTCCTTTTCACTCTCCAAGTGCAGCAGAGAACCATCGTCCTTTTCACCCTCCAAGTACGGTAGAGAACCGGAATCCTCTCGAACAATTCTCTTGCAAAAGTCTTCAAGGAACTAGAAAGATGCTTAAAGAATAAGTAAAAGAAAACCTCTCAATTGGATAACCTTGTGAATCCCCTCACAATTCTCTCTTGAAAGATCTCTCAATACTCACTCCCAAACACTCTCCCTATCACTCTCCTTTCACTTCCCAAAAGAATTTTCGTAGAAGGATTTTTCCTTCAGTCAGTTTTGAGTCATTTTTATACTTGGGACAGGAAAAACCATCCAAAAACTAAATTTTCAAGTTTAATCTGTACCGATCATCCCGTACGATCGACGATCGTACTGTTCAAATAGTTCAAAATATTTAACAATCCGCCCTGTACGAATAATGAAACGATTCGAACAGAGAGCTTTGTACGAACATATCGTCCCGTATGAACCCTTGGACGAATCGAATAGAGCGCTTTGTCCAATCAGTTCGTCCCATACGAACCCTTGGGCGATTCGAACAGAGAGCTTCATATGAATATATCATCCCGTACGAACACTTGGATGATTCGTACAGAGAGCTTCATATGAACATATCGTCCCGTACGAACCCTTGGATGAACCTAATTTTGAGCAGTTCATAAAGCAAAAACTCATGTATGAATCGTATTCGTACTGTACGAACATGCCTTAAAAAAGTTTCTTGGCAAAAGGGTTCTTTCTGGAGGATAAATTCTACAGATCGTCCCGTACGATATTAAATCGTACTATATGATCAATTTGAAAAATTTAAACTTTTTACTCTCCCATTGTGTGTGTGTGCACAGTTATCTAACTTACAACCACACTCTCTCAGACTCAAGAAAATGAAAATTTACAGACTTCATTTACAGTGGACAAGTGATCTTGAAGTCTTTAGCAATCTAGAGTGTGAATTTCCAGAAAAAATATTTTAATACACAGAACAAAAACTCAGAAGATGAATTAGACAAATAATAAGCTTTTGTAATAATCAAAAACATAAACTTGGATTAGAATTCACATGAACAAATCGATTCACCCAAATCATAACCCAATTTAGGCATGATTGTTATAAATCATCTAATATCATGTATATCATACTATACGATTAGAATAAAATTTGAATATTAAAATATTACCTAAATTGAGATTGGTGGCTATTTTTCATAATCATAAATAATTATCATGTATAATATAGATCATATAGTATGATTAGTTTAATCACTCTTAATTAAAAGAGGTGCCCTAATTAGGATTCTTTATTTTAACTAATTGTCTAATATGATATAAATTATGTTGTACGATTAGTTCAAAAATTAGAGATTTTTCTAACTTACTAGCTCACTCCTTTGAGTGTGTGTGTGCAAGGTTACTCAGCTTAATATCCACCAGATACATGATTTGACTCAAGAAAGACAAAAAGTATGTTAAAATTGAAATTACAAAAATACTCAACCCTAGTCTACCCAATCTTGAGCTGATTGACATTGTTAGTGGACTTACGGATCTGAAATGTTAGTAAGCAGGACAACAAAATAGATATGTAATAATAACAGTGATAAGAAAATAATAATGTTTATTATCATCAAAATCAGGCCCAGATTTGTAACATAAAGGTTTAATTAAGAAGAAAATTTGGTCTTCTTCTAAGCACATCTATAACTCTATAGAGATTCTTAAAAAATAACAAAGTGATTTATTATGTTAAATTCAAAAGGACCCTTTGAATAAACATCTCAACTTGGCTCTTGTAGATGTTAATAATCTTCTTAATGATAATTTGTCCTCTTGGTCTTCTTAGATCATTCAAAGGGAAAAAACTAAATGGATGTCTTGTGGATAAGATGATTTTAGTTTCCTCTATTCTAAGATTCAGTATAGAGAAAATACTAATAGGATTCATGGTATTTCTTCTTCACATGGGGTTATCTAGGATCCTAAAGGCATTTTTGATATTTTTGTGCAGCATTCTAAGTATGTTTTTAATTCTCCTAAACTGGCATGTGCTTCTTCTTTTAATATTCCGGCTGGTATGGTTCTTATAGATTTTTTTTGTTCTACTCTTATTATTCCGATGACTATTGATGAAATCAATAAAGTTATTTTTAATAGTCCTAGTTCTTCGGTTCTAGGTCCTGATGGCTTTACTTTTGAGTTTTTTAAGAATACTTCGGAGATTGTTGGGCCTTTTCTTTGTAAAGCTATTTATATTATTTCAATTCTGGAGTTATGCCTAAGGCTGCTAAATCTACTTCTATCTCTCTTAAACCAAAAAGAATAATGCTTAAAATGTCTCTAATTTTAAGCCTATTTCTTTATGTAATGTCTTTTATAAGATTGTGGAAAAAATTTTGGCTAAAAAATTACAAGGGATTATGCCATTTATTATTCATAATAGTCAAGCTAATTTTAGTAAAAAAAAAGATTTTTATGGATAATATTATCCTTGCTGCAAAACTTTTAAGAGAATTTAATTCTTCATCTAGAGAAAAGTTTTTTGTGCTAAATTAGATATTCACAAGGCCTTTGATAATGTTTCCAGAGAATTTGTTATTGCCAGAATGGCTCAAAAAGGTTTTCCTCAAATATTTATTTCATAGATTCAAGGGTGCATTGATGATGTTTATTTCTCTGTTATTCTTAATGGGTTTTTTAGCTCTACTTCGGGTCTCCGTCAAGGTTGCCCTCTTTTTTCTTATCTTTTCTGTATTGTTATAGATGCCCTTTCTAATCTTCTTGATAATGATTCTTCTAATGAAAGATTTGACGGGGTGAAGGCTGGTGATGCTCCTTTATCTCACGTCGAATATATGGATTATCTTCTTATTTTTGGTAAAGCCTCTATTGAGAATGCTGAAAAGCTTAAAGATATCTTGGTTCTTATTTATTTGTTAATAATTCTAAGAGTTCTCTTACCTTCTCTAATAATTATCTTTTAGATGTGGATATCAGTCATATTTTAGGTATTACTATCTCTTTGTATCCTTTAAATTATTTGGTTTTGCCTATTTTTGGTAAACGGCTTATGATTTTTGATTTTCAACCTTTACTTAGTCGTATTACCTTGCTTTTGGTGGGTTGAAAAGCTAAATTGCTTTCTATTGCTGGTATGATTCAATTTCTTAATTTATTATTTCTAATGTTATTTCCTATAGGATTAGAGGTGTTTATCTTCCTAAATTCTATTTTAAATTTATTAGAAAAGTCAATTCTAATTTTATTTTTCATGGTGATTCTTCTAGTAGGAAGATTCACATTATTGCTTGGAAAGAGGTTTGTAAGCCTAAGAATGTTGGTGGTCTTGGTATTTTTGATCCTCAAGCCCTATATTTTGCATATAGTTGTTCTCTTATTTGGTGAATCATTATTTACTCTTATCCTTTGGCTAGTTGGATCAAATTAAAATACATATCATTTTGGAAGCCATTGTCTCATTTTGTTTCTACTTTTTGGAAAAATATTAGCTGTATTGTTAGAGATATTAAAAGTAAGGTTTTGTTTCATATTTCTCCCAATAGTTCTCTTTCTTTGTATTGGGATCCTTAGGGTAAAGGGATTGTTATTCATGAATTTGCTGGGATTGTTGGCTTTAATATTGATCCCTCTTGGAGTTGAAGCTTGTTGAGGGATTGGTTTACTAATGGTTGTTGGAATGTTCCTGCTCTTATGCCCTCTGCTATTTGTTCAGCTGTTTCTTCTATTCCTATTGAAGTTTAGAGGATTATAATATGTCTTGGAAAGGGGTGTTTCTTCCCTCTTTTAAAAGGTTCCATAGTGCTTTTTATGATAACTTTACTAAAGTGGAATGATGCTCTTACATTTGGCATACAAGATATGCTATATGGTTTTCATGTTATGCTTGGATGTCTATATTAAAAGGTCTTAAAACTTCTGATATCCTTGCTAAGAGAAACTTGAATGTTCCCCTCTCCTGTATCCTTTGTTTAAAAGCCGAACAAAGTCATAATTATCTATTTTTTAATGTGATTTTTCTTTCTGCATTATTTCCAATTTCCTACCATGAATTAATTTTTTTATGTTTAGGCCTAATTTTATCCAATTACTAGATTTTATTTCTCTTCATTTAGTTTCTAATGTTAAAAATTTATATTTCTTTTTTATCTGCTGTTATATTTATTTTATTTGTAAAGAAAGAAATAACAGAAGATTTGCTTTTAAGCAATCTAGTTTTGAGTCGGTTGGCTGTTTGATTAAAAAGGCTTTGTTAGCCAAAGTTTCATGTTGGAATTCATTTCATTATATTAAGAATTATCTATATTGATGTGTTGTTTTTATTTTCTTTTTATCAGTTTTTTGGTTATTTCTTCTTTTTTTTGTTTGAGCTATGATGATTGGGATCTCCGGTCATTTCTTAGATGGTTTTTTGCTCGACAACCAAGTTTTTTGCCTTCGATGGTCGTTCATAGCAACCAAGGATTGATTTCTCTTATTTCGATTTATCTTTGGTTAGGATTTTTGAGAGGTTTCTCCCTGTCTGAGTCTGGTTTCTTGATTCTGGTATTTTGAGTTTTGAGGGTGCTGTTATTGACTTGCTATTAGTTTTTGTGGTTTATTCCTTTGGCTGTTATTAGCTTCCTTTTGTCTTTTGATTTTAAGGTGGCTTATTATTACTGATGTAGGTTTCTTGGTCTTTTTTATTGGTTGTTATTTGCTCTCTATTATTTGTGGTTGATGGTTTTTCTTTTGGCCTTTTCTTGTTGGCTGTTATTGGTGTTGGAGTCTTGTAATTTTTTTATGTTTTCTAATTGCTCTCTATTGTCAGCTGTTGGTGTGTTGGCTTTTCTTTTGGCCTTTCTCGTTGGCTAGTATTGATATTTAAATCTTGGTCTTTTTGGAAGTTTGTTGATAGCTATGTGATATATTGCTGTTGGTTTGTAGTTTTTTCTTTGGCCTTTCTCCTTTGGCTGAAGTTGGGCTCTTGTTGTTTTGAATTTGCATTTTTGGCTCGGCTGTTGGACTTGATGGGTTTCTTCGTCTTATTGAGTTTGCTGATTACTATCCAGTTGTTAGCAGTTGGTTCTTAGCAGTTGGAGGCCAGTTCATTTCTTCAAGAATTCCTTCTACTCTTAATTATTTTTTATGGCAGGAATGTGAATTTGTTTCTTCATTTATGTTTGACTGTCTATTGTCTATCTTTTTTCTGCAGACAATCATGTGTTTTTTCCCTTCATAAGGAGTTTTTGTTTAGTTAGCCTTTTTTAAGGCCTTTCTTTCTTTCTTTTTACATTCTTTATAAGTTTTTTTCTTAATTTTCTTTAAAAAGTTGTATTTCTCTTGTAATATTTTATTTTTAATGAAAATGGGCATGTTTGCCTCTAATCCCCCCCCCCCCCCAAAAAAAAAATTTCCTCTGTGGGGCCCACTAGATGGGGTCTTCCCCTCGTAACCTACTTACTATCTACTAGATATTGATGGAGACATACACAAATATACATAATGTATTCAACTAATATTTTGTTTGAAGCATGTCTATATCTTAAATACTTATAAACAAATAACCTTTAAATGAGAACAAGCTACATAATCTTTTGAAAACTCTTAACATACATCATGAGATTTTTTTTTTATAATTTTAAGGAGAAAAATATTATAAAAAATTGAGAAATATTTTAAGAGCAATTTGTTCCAAAAAAATTAGAAGTCTTGAATCATTGTTGAATTTATCTTTTTATTTTCTTAGAAAAATCTTGAATTATCTCGATTTTTTTATTTTAAAAAAAATTCATAATATTTATGTTTCTAATTTTCTTACCTACATCATAATGTTTTGAAATTTTTAAGAAATAAAATTATTTTTTGATTTCAGTTTAAGATGAAATCAAATAATACATGTAATAAAAATATTTGGTCCTCAGGGGAAGATGACCTGGGTTTTCTATATGCCAGGATTAAAGCCCGTAATTGTTGAAATCCAGGATCCCGAGCAATTAATTTTGATGGTGACAACTAATACTTACTGAATCCATATGGACTTCCTTAAGATTACAAATGTTTATCCATGTATATGAGCACTAACATTTCAGGTCAGATGTACACTGCTCAAGGTTATTAGAGACTCAAACCGGGTAGAATAGGATGTTGAAAATTCTGTATTTTTTAATTTCTTTATTTTTTTTTCTTGAGTCTGCCACAGAAGCATGTATGTGAAAGAAGCAACCATGCACACACACAGGGGGAGATTTGTTTTCATGTTAAAATTTTTTTTTTAAAATATCGTACTGTACGATTTTAAATCGTACTATACGATTAATCAATAATACTCAGGCTAACAGCTATTTTTTAGATGATTATCTTTGTAATATAATCGTACTGTATGATATTTATCGTACTGTAAGATGAGATTCAATTGAAAAACTCTAGCTGCCAGAATAAGTTTGGCAAGTTTATAATTTTGATTTATTGAACTATTCGTACTATACGATCCAGATCGTACGGTACAATTAATTGAATACTTACCAAAATTATCTCCCATAATCAGGAAATAAACATTGGTTTCTTATTTAAAGTCGATCGTACTGTACGATAATATATCGTACCGTACGATAGACAGAGACGATTTCATTCGTCCCTTTGATCGTACCAAACGAAACTAAGGTTTCTTGTTCTATTCGTCTGGACGATATTCATATCGTACAGGATGATATCCTGAAATAAACTAATCGTACTGTACGACTAGTGGAGTGCTAGACGACTGACAGAGATGAATTCTTTCATCCCAGGGATCGTCTCACAGATCATCCTGTATGAACAGTAGAAATCAACATGATCGTCCTGTACAGATATACAGATCATACAGTACGATATGTATAAAATTTGAGAACTATTTGTCTGTGCTCGTACTGGACGAATCTGTACTTGAACTGATCGTACGGTACGATGATATATCGTACTGTACGAACAGAGATGCAAAAGTTGAAATTTTTAGGATTTTCTGAAGCCTGATATAAAAAATAACTTAAAATTTTTTTCTTGTGAGGGTTGTTGGTCTATCTTCTTGCTGTGAGAGGCTTTGAGGGAGGAAGGGACTCTTAAAGGAGAAGTTTTTCTTCAGAGAGATCCAGGGCTTGCGAGAGGAAGGTGAAGGTGAGTTTGAGCGTGAGGGAGAAGTAGCGTGAGGGGATCACACGGTGGCTCCAAGCTAGCTGCATGCTTTGCTCCTCTTGTGGCTTTGGGGAGTCTCGGGAAAGTTCTCCAGGGAAGAGTCGCTTCAAGATCAACATCGTCAAGGTACTCTGCTATCTCCAGGAGGGAGAAAAAGGAGAAGGTCCGCTGCCGTCACCAGGAGGGTGACATAGCGTTTGGTATTCCGCCGCACCGAAGAAGGTGAAAGTGAGTATTGTAAAGGCTTCTCCGCCTTGCTGTGGGAGCAAAAGGAGAGTCAACTTTTACTAGTGCAAATCCCGGAGTAGAGGACTCCGGGGAGTAGATATAGGTTAAGTGACCGAACCTCTATAAAAATCTCTGATGTGCTTTTTCCATTTTACCGTACTTTATTTTTCATGCTTTTAATTAGTACTTTAAATTGCTTGGTGAAAAATCATATTTTAAATCTTGTATTGTGAAAGTTACAATTGTATCACCAATATCATCGTTGTGAACATTTTACTTGCTTCCTCACTTTACTCGTTAAGTTATCCTTTAAAAAAATAACAAAAAGTAAACTCTTGTTTAGGGTTGATTTTTTTAAAATATCAATTCACCCCCCCCCCCCCTCTTGGCGCATCTCGTACTTTCAAGTGGTATCAGAGCAGGGTTTCAAAATAGTGTTTTAGAAAACCTAGAAACGTAAGATCATGGCTCAATTTGGTAACCGTAACACTGCAGAGAGTTATTCTATAACCCGTCCACCTTTATTTGACAATATATTATTTGATTTCTGAAAAATATGCATGTCTACATTTTTATAGTCTCTAGACTATAGCATATGGATGTTGGTCCAAGAAGGTTATTCTGCACCGTTTCGTATGTTGAATGGAATTAAAACTGAAATATCATTTAATGAATGGAGCATTGAGGATAGAGAACTTGCACAGTTAAATGCTAAATGTCTAAAGTGTTTCTTTTGTGCATTAAAATCAGAAGACTATATGCGAGTATCAACTTGTACTACTGGTAAGCAAATTTAGGAAAAACTATGTATCACGTACGAAGGAACTAGTGAGGTCAAATAATCTAGGTTGAACATACTACTACATGATTACGAACTATTCGCATGAAACCTAGTGAAACTATATCTGACATATACACTATATTCACCCAGATTGTAACATCTCTGCATGCTTTAGGGAGAGAGTTGTCTAACTCAGAAAAAGTTAATAAAATACTGCGATGTTTGCCTAGCTCGTATGACGCTAAAATCACTGCAATAATTGAGTCAAAAGATCTGAATATTTATTCTATTGACAATTTACTTGGGTCACTCATTGCCTACGAGCAAGAGTGAGTCAACGACAAAGTGATGCAGGTGAAAAGAAGAAGGAGCGAACGGTAGCTTTAAAAGCAAACAATTCTGAAAGTGACAGGTCAGCAGCGGAGGAAGATGACGACATCGCCTTGATGACTCATCAGTTCAAGAATTTTTTGAAAAGAAAGCAGCGCCATCATCAAAGCAATTGGAACAAAGGTAAAAGCTCGAAGCATACTAAAGTTGCATCTGACCTAATTTTCTTTGAGTGCAGGAAACCCGGTCATCTCCGAGCTGATTGCCCCAACGTCAAGACTCATCAAACCAAGGAAAAGGGTGAGAAAAGATCAAAGCTCAAGAAGGGAAAATTTAAGACACAAAAAGCATTTTGGGCCGACTCTGCCTCAGAATCATCGGAAGAAGAAGCAGAGGAGGAGGTAACGAATCTATGTCTTATGACTAATGATAATCTTGATCAATCAGATCAAGATGAGGTATGTCAACTGTCTTACGATGAACTGCTTATTATTTCTGAAAAAATCCATGACTCGTATAGAAAGTTAGAGAAAAAGCATGTTAGTCTTAACACTGAGTTTAGTACTTTACAAAAGGAGCATGCTAGTGTAGTTAAGAATTTTTCTGACTTGGATAAAGATCATATGTCTTTACTTGATGAATATGATGCATTAAACAAGAAGCATATTGAGTTAACCACTGCACACGATACCTTGAAATCATCACATGTTGAACTAGAGAATGCATTTAAGGAACTAGAAGAACTTGCAGAGGAACTAAGTAGGAGTGAGCATACATTGAGATTTAAACATGCAAGCCTTAACCAAGAGAAAAAATTTTTAAATGAAAAACTTTATGCATTCGAAAATAATAAAACACCTCCCACGTTTGCTGAGTTTTTTCAGCCTCCACCATGTGAACCATCTCATTTAAAACTAGCACAGCATGCATCATCCAAACCCAAAAATAGGCACTACCACCCCCGTAGATTAGTGAACCCATTTCCTAGTGTTAGATGTTATTTTTGTGGCATGCTAGGTCACATAGCCCGCATGTGCACAATTCACCATAGGACACATCTAGTGTGGAGACCTAAATCGCATTCATCACAGCATAACATGCATACATTTCATTCATATAAGCATAGGGTGGAATCCAAACTCACTTAGGTTCCCAAAGCTAACCTGTGATTAACATTGTAGGGATGCTCTCACAAAAGACCTAGTGAGAGCTTGTGGTACCTGGACAGTGGCTGCTCGAGACACATGACTGGAGACATGAAGCAGTTCGTGACACTAGAGGCCAGGTCAGGAGGCAAGGTAACTCTGGGAGACAACACCACCAGAAAAGTGGTGGGCTCAGGTATTATTGGAAACTCTAAGAATTTAATAATTGAAAATGTATTGTTAGTTGATGGTTTAAAGCATAACCTTTTAAGTATTAGTCAACTATGTGATAAGGGCTTTGACATTAAGTTTCTGTCTAACAAATGCATGATTAGCCTAAATGGTACACTTGTGTTAGAAGGAAAATGCATAAATAATGTCTACATATTAGATTTAAACTGCATTGAAAACTCAAACTCTTTGTGTCTAAAAATAATAGCTGATGACTCTTGGCTATGGCATAGGAGACTATGCCATGCTAGTATGAAAACACTTAGGAACATCACTCAGAAAGACTTAGTTAGAGGCATACCTAAGTTAGACTTTACCAAGGACCATCTATGTGATGCCTGCCAACTAGGAAAACAGGTGAAATCATCATTTCATTCAATTAAGGATATCAACACCACTAGGCCTCTAGAAATTCTACACATAGACCTATTTGGACCTATTAGTACCGCTAGCCTAGGAGAAAAATCTTATGATTTGTAATAGTGGATGACTTCTCTAAGTTTATTTGGGTAAAATTCCTAGCTCATAAGAGTGAGTCATTTGAAGAGTTTAGAACTTTCTCCCCTTGGATTCAAAAAAAATTAGGATGTGAAATTAAGACATTTCATAGTGATCACGGTGGAGAATTTGAGAATGATAAGTTTGAATCATTTTGTAAATATATTGGAATACAACATAATTTCTCTGCCCCTAGAACTCCTCAGCAAAATGGAATAGCAGAAATAAAGAATAGAACTTTAGTTGAAGCTGCTAGGGCTATGTTAGCTGAATACACTCTTCCTAGATATTTTTGGGCAGAAGCAGTGAATACTGCGTGCTATATTTTAAATAGGGTAAATGTTAGATCCAAACTTAATAAGACACCCTATGAGTTGCTTAAGGGTAGGACACCCAATCTTTCCCACTAATAATTTTTTGGTTGTAAATGCTTCATCTTAATCAATGGCAAGTCACCCTTAGGAAAGTTTGATCCTAAATCTGATGAAGGGGTTTTCCTAGGCTACTCATATGTAGGTAAAGCCTATGGAATCTTTAATAAGAGGACCCTAGTAGTAGAAGAGTCTACCCATATGGTATTTGATGAATCCAATAAGACCTCTAAATCTAATCATGAAGAAGAAGAAGTTGAGATTATACGGGGAGTAGAAACCATTACCATAGATACTAGAGCTGAACCTCAGGAACATCTGCCTAGAGATTGGAAATTTTCTTCTAATCATCCTAGAGAACTGATCTTAGGAGACCCATCAGAAGGGTTAAAAACTAGGCATGGACTTAGGAAATAGGTTAGTCATTCTGCATTTATATCTATGATTGAACCCACGAATATAGATCAAGCCTTAGGAAATGAATTCTGGATCCTAGCAATAGAAGAAGAGTTGAACCAATTCGTTAGGAATGATGTATAGGAATTAATCAAAAGACCTAAAGAACAAAGTGTGGTTGGAACTAAATGGGTCTTTAAAAATAAGATGAATGACTCTGGAGTAGTAGTGAGAAATAAGGCTAGGTTAGTAGCAAAGGGGTATAACCAAATTGAAGGAATAGATTTTGAAGAAACCTTTGCTCCGGTAGCTAGACTAGAAGCCATCAGGGTACTGTTAGCCTTTGCTTGTTTTAGGGATTTTAAGCTGTATCAAATGGATGTTAAGAGTGCTTTTCTGAATGGGGTAATCAAGGAAGATGTTTATGTGGAGCAACCCCTGGGGTTTGAAAACTCACAATTTCCAAACCATGTGTTCAAACTAAAAAAGCACTATACGGGTTAAAACAAGCACCTAGGGCCTGGTATGGAAGACTTAGTACATTCCTACTAGATAGAGGCTTTGTTAAGGGTAGTGTGGACACCACCTTATTCTTGAAGAAGGTAGGAGTTGAGATACTCATTGTTCAGATTTATGTAGATGACATCTTGTTCGGATCGACGGAGAAAAACTTATATAATGATTTTCAAAAATAATGAGTGATGAGTTTGAAAAGAGTATGATGGGAGAACTTAATTACTTTTTTGGGTTTAGTGTAAAACAAATGGAAGGTGAAACGTTCCTTAGCCAATCTAAATATATAAATGATATTCTAAAAAAATATGAAATGGACAATGCTAAGGCTATGAATACTCCCATGAGCTCTAACATTCAATTGGATAAAGATCCCAGTGGGAAGTCTATAGACCAAAAGAGGTATAGGGAAATAATTGGATCACTTCTCTACTTGACTGCCAGTAGACCAGACATAATATTTAGTGTGTGTCTCTGTGCCCGCTTTCAAGCTGACCCGAAAGAATCTCACATGACTACTGTCAAAAGAATTCTTAGATATCTACAAAGCACCCCGAACTTAGGAATTTGGTATCCTAGACACAGCACTACTTTTGAAATTTTAGGGTACTCAGATTCAGACTTTGCAGGATGTAGGGTAGATAGAAAAAGTACTTCTGGTACTTGTCAATTCATTGGACAATCATTAGTTTCATGGTCCAGTAGAAAACAGAATTTGGTAGCCCTATCAACAGTCAAAGAAGAATATATAGCGGTAGGTAGCTGTGTTGCACAAGTTTTGTGATTAAAATAATAACATTTAGATCTAGGACTACCTATAGGAACCATCCCAATCATGTGTGATAACACTAGTGCTATTTATATATCAAAAAATCCATTCAACATTTACGAACAAAACATATAGACATTAGACATCATTTCATAAGAGATCACGTAGCCAAAGGAGATATTGAACTGCACCACGTTGCTACTGAAGATCAATTGGCTGACATTTTCACAAAACCATTAGATTATGACACCTTTAGTATCTTGAGAACAAAATTAGGTGTCATAGACATTCAAGCTTAAACAAAAAAAAAATTGTGTTGTTTTGTTTTCTTTAAAAAAATAGTTTCCTGATCCTCTTACCTTGCTGATGACAAACCTTGAATTTCTCTACACATCGTACTGTACGATTATCCCAAAATCACTCAAATCTCAGCCGTCCACTCCCACTCACGGTCCAGATCTCTCTTGGCTTGCACATATCGTACTGTACAACTCACCACTTGTACGGTACGATACACATTATTGGTCATCGTACTATACGAACCACACATCGTACTGTACGATCCATGTGTCAAATGGATTGGGATGAATTTAAGCTCGGCTGGTATGAAAATTATTGCCCTTCATACTGTACGAACACCTGTTCGTACTGTATGATTCATTTTGTCAAAAGTCATTCAGACGACTTCTCAGGATGAACGCCTCTCACTCACGTTCGTCCAGTACGATTTTGATCGTACTGTATGATTTGACTCTCTTTTTCTGAACGATCGTCCAGACGACATAATTGCACCTATCGTACTGTACGATCCTTAATCGTACTGTACGATCCTTAATCGTACTGTACGATAGTTCTAAAATTCTATAAAATGGAGGCATTCTTTGCCTAAAATCACTCACTCCTCTTCCAAATTTCTCACTTTCTCAATTCACTTCTTCAATAAGGTCTGGTGCAAGAAAGCGCGGCCGAATGATCGTCGGAAGCTCTTCCTCCTCTCGGCGATTCGATGATCGCTTTCTCTCCGCTACAGACAAGAAAGCATACAATAAACTCAAAGAAGCCAAAATCACCCCATCTCGAATGTTGAATCAAGCTGCTCTGAACTTCGAGGTGATGAACCTTTTCGCCTCCACCACTCTTCAATTCATGTTGACTCTAGCGTTTCCCTTCCACTCCGAACTACTTTTTAAATTTCTTGCAAATATAAAAGTCGACCTAGAGAACACCACCTTCACTTCCTATGTCTGCAAACAGCATATCGTTATCACCGTCAATGACATAGCTGCACACATTGGGCTATCCACTGACGGCCATCATCCCCAATATATGATCTCACATGATTATGATTGGACTTCAGTTAACATGACCCTTAGAAGTGTCCCATCCAATCAACACCTGCCCCTTATCCAAACCCTGAATCAAAATGCACGTGTTATCCAGCATGTCCTTCGCACGTCCATTATACCCAAAGCTGGAGACCACATCCATATTACTCCACTGTTGTCTATGGTCACTTATCTAATAATGTCTGGAACCAAATTCAATGAAGCCCAAATGATTTTTGATTATATCCATACCCTGTCTGCGTTCCGATATCCCGGTGCCCGCCAAAAACTGAACCTTGCTTTAGGACATATCATAGGCTACATCTTAGATGCTAAGTATCAAATTCATTATCCGTTACCTCCAGATCATCTTCCTATCTTCTACTCAGATGCCTCTTTTCGTATCATATTCCACCGGGGGGCCGCTCACGCCGATCCCGATTTTGATGAAGAAGAGGCTGCTGCTCCTACCGACGCACCTCCACCACCACCAATACACCCACCTGATCCTGCTCATCCTGACTACCCTCACGATGACATCATTCAACACCTTGATCGATTGGAGACTAGGCTGGATTTCCACATTGCTCAATAATATTAAGAACATGAAAGTGATATGAAATGGTTTAGGGAGCGCTTCATCTCCATCGATCACCAGTTTACGTCCCTCCATTAGTACTACCAACTGTTTCCACGACCTCCACCACCACCTCTGGATCAGGATCCAGAATTTTGAATATTTCAGTGGCTTATGTTGTATTTTTTTTCTAATTTCTTATCATTGTAGTTGTTTGTTTGTTCTTCCCTTTTTGGTGCTATCAAAAGGGGGAGACGTTTTTGTGTTGTTCTATTTTTTTACTACTAATGATATCAGTTATTTTTGTTTACTCTTCTATTCATATTATATGTTATTCTCTTGTTATATTTTTTCTATAGGTTATAATAATAAAAAAAAATTAAAAAAATTTTTTTCTCTCCTCCTATTTAAAAAATAAGTTATCCTTCTGAGGGGGAGCTAAGGAAGTCATAACAACTGTGGTCATCAGAAAATATTATTTAACACCATCAAAAAGAGGTAGATTGTTAAAATCCAGGATCCCGAGCACTTAATTTTGATGGTGACAACTAATACTTACTGAATCCATATGGACTTCCTTAAGATTACAAATATTTATCATTGTATATGAGCACTAACATTTCAGGTCAGATGCACACTGCTCAAGGTTACTGGAGACTCAAACCGGGTAGAATAGGATGTTGAAAATTCTGTATTTTTTATATTTCTTTATTTTTTTTCTTGAGTCTGCCATAAAAGTATGTATATGAAAGGAGTAACCACGCACACACAGGGGGTTATTTGTTTTCATGTTAAAATTTTTTTTAAAAAAAACATCGTACTGTACAATTTTAAATCGTACTATACGATTAATCAATAATACTCAGGCTAACGGCTATTTTCAGATGATTATCTTTGTAATCTAATCGTACTGTACGATATTTATCGTACTGTACGATGATATTCAATTGAAAACCCTAGCCGCCAGAATAAGTTTGGTAAGTTTATAATTTTGATTTGTTGAACTATTCGTACTGTACGATCCAGATCGTACGGTATGATTAATTGAATACTTACCAAAATTATCTCCCATAATTAGGAAATAAACGTTGGTTTCTTATTTAAAGTTGATCGTACTGTACGATAATATATCATACCGTACGATAGACAGAGATGATTTTATTCGTCCCTTCGATCGTACCAGACGAAACTAAGGTTTCTTGTTCTATTCGTCCTAGACGATATTCATATCGTACAGGACGATATCCTGAAATGAACTAATCGTACTGTACGACTGGTGGAGTGCTGGACGACTAACAGAGACGAATTCTTTCGTCCCAGGGATCGTCCTACAGATCATCCTATACGGATAGTAGAAATCAACATGATCGTTATGTATGATATATAGATCGTACAGTACGATATATATAAAATTTGAGAACTGTTCGTTTGTGCTCGTACTGGACGAATTTGTACTTGAACTGATCGTACGGTACGATGATATATCGTACTGTACGAACAGCGATGCAAAAGTTAAAATTTTTAGGGTTTTCTGAAGCCTGATATAAAAAACAACTTAAAATTTTTTTCTTGTGAGAGTTGTTGGTCTATCTTCTTGCTGTGAGAGGCTTTGAGGGAGGAAGGGACTCTTGAAGGAGAAGTTTTTCTTCGGAGAGATCCAGGGCTTGCGAGAGGAAGGTGAAGGTGAGTTTGAGCGTGAGGGAGAAGTAGTGTGAGGGGATCACATGGTGGCTCCAAGCTACCTGCATGCTTTGCTCCTCTTATGGCTTTGGGGAGTTTCGGGAATGTTCTCGAGGGAAGAGTCGCTTCAAGATCAACATCATCAAGGTACTCTACCATCTCCAGGAGGGAGAAAAAGGAGAAGGTCCGCTGCCGTCACCAGGAGGGTGACATAGCATTTGGTATTCCGTCGCACCGAGGGAGGTGAAAGTGAGTATTGTAAAGGCTTCTCCGCCTTGCTGTGGGAGCAAAAGGAGAGTCAACTTTTACTAGTGTAAATCCCGGAGTAGAGGACTCCGGGGAGTGGACGTAGGTCAAGTGACCGAACCACTATAAAAATCTCTGGTTTGCTTTTTCCATTTACCGTACTTTATTTTTCATGCTTTTAATTAGTACTTTAAATTGCTTGGTGAAAAATCATATTTTAAATCTTGTATTGTGAAAGTTACAATTGTATCACCAATATCATCGTTGTGAACGTTTTACTTGCTTCCGCACTTTACTCGTTAAGTTATCCTTTATAAAAAAATACAAAAAGTAGAGCTCTTGTTTAGGGTTGATTTTTTTAAAATACCAATTCACCCCCCTCTTGGCGTATCTCGTACTTTCAGTAATAATTCTAGTAGAATTATTGAGCTTTTTACTAGTGAAGGTGACTTCACTTCTCATGATGACATTGCGCTTGTTGCTATTCAATACTTTAAAAATCTCTACAACTCGCCTAAACCGCTTGTGGACCACCCGGTTGATCTTCCTTGTGGCAACTCCATCCCTTCTCACCTCAAAGATTCTCTCATTGCTCCTTTTTCTGATTCTGATATTAAAGCTGTGGTTTTTGGAGGTCCGACCTCTTCCACACCTGGTCCTAATAGTTTTACTTTTGAATTTTACAAATATTCGTGGGATATCATTGGTCTTCAGGTTTACATTACGGTTAAGAATTTTTTTAACTTGGGACACCTCCCCAGGTGTGTTAAAGCTACTGTTATAGCTTTAATTCCTAAATGCTCTTACGCCCAAAACATTACTGACTTCTGTCCCAAATCTTTATGTAATGTGTTTTATAAGATCATTGCTAAGCTCTTGGCTAATCGTTTAAAGGATATTTTTCCTCATATCATCCATAAAAGCAAAGCGGGTTTAATTAACAATAGAATTTCTTCTGATAATGTCATTCTTGCCTCTGAATTGTTGAAGGAATTCAATGCTATGGCTAGTAACAGGTTTTTTTGCACCAAATTGGATATTAGAAAGGTTTTTGATATGGTCTCGCGGGAGTTCCTTATTTCCAGGCTACATTTAAAAGGCTTTCCCCAAAGTTTATTAATTGGATTAAAGGCTGCATTTTTTATGTTCCCTTTTCTTTATGCATTAATGGTGTTCTTGAAGGCTATTTTTTATCTTCCTCAGGTTTGAGGCAAGGCTACCCTCTTTCCCCTTGCTTTTCACCATAGTTATGGATGCCTTTTCCTATGCTTTAGAGGCCAACAATTTTTTGGGGATTCCGTGTGGCCTTATGAATTTAAGCCATCTACTGTATGCGGATGATCTTTTGGTGTTTGGGGTAGCTTCCGCTGCTAATGCTCTGTGCTTAAAGGAAACTCTTTCTTCCTTTGGGACTGTTTCTGGACTTCACATAAAAAATGGGAAATGCTCCATCCTTTTCTCTCGGAATTGTGGCTGCTAATGATATTAGTTCTTCTCATGGCTTCTCCCAGTCTGAATCTTATCTCAAATATCTTGGCATTCCCATCTCCACCAAAAATCTATTTTCTACTCACTTCCAACCACTGCTGAGTAGAATTTCTACTCTACTTGATGGTTGGAAAGTAAAATTTCTTTCTTTTGCAGGTAGATTATAATTTCTCAGGTTCTCCATCACTAACACTATTGCCTACTAGATTAGGGGAGCTATCTTACCTAAAGCCTGCACCAAATTTATTGATAAAATATGTTCCCAGCTCTTATTTCATGGATCTACGTTTGATAATAAACTGTATCTTATTGCTTGGAATAAGACCTATTTACCTATCAGATTTGGGGGTTTGGGTATTCCTTCTATCCAATCTCTATACCATGGCTTTGGTTGTTCTTTTATTTTGAGGTTTCTCTCTTTGGACTCTTTGGTTGCTAATTGGTTTAGGTTCAAGTATTCTTCTCCTTGGAAATAACCCCCTGCTTCCTCTTCTAAAATTTGGAAGTTTATTTTCCTTACTACTTCTAATATTAAAGAGAAAATTAAGCTTCATGTGTCCTATACTGCTTGTAAGCTTTCCTTTTTTTGGGACCCATGGTACGGCGGCAGTGCTATTTCGAATTTTTTGCAACTGCCTCGGTCTGGGCCGATTTGGGTTCAAGATTACATTTTGCATGGAGTTTGGTCTGTACCTAATTACATTCCTCCCAAGGTTGCAACAAATATTTGTTCTGTTCCTATTCTATCACAACCTGTTGTAACGGTTGTTTAGATTGGGTCGGATAAGCCCAATTTCAACACCTTTAGGATGCATTTTTTCTTTGAGTTGGCTGTTGTTTGTTGGTTTAAATTTATATGGCATAAGAGGTATATTCTCAGATTTTCTTCTTTTACTTGGTTGGCCATTTGTGTGGATCTAAAAACGGCTGATGTTTTAGAAAGAAGGAACATTCACATTGATAGGGCTTGCTCTTTTTGCAAGGTTGTGGATGAAAGAACTATGCACTTATTTTTCTAATGTGAATTTCCCTTTTATGTTATCTCCTCGCTGCTTCCGGTTTTGGATGGTTTCCTCCTCAGGCTGACACTTTTGCAAATGTTTGAGTATATTGGTGAATTACAGCACTTAAACTCTTTGGAGAAGAATTTCTATTTTTTGATTATTTGTGGTACTGTTTATTTCATTTGGAGAGAATGCAATGATAGGTTTTTTAGGAATTCTATATCCTCTCCCCTCTTCATCCGCAACAAAGTTATAAATTCAATATATGCGAGGATTTCTACCGTGCTTTTGCCTCCTGCTTCAGCTCTTTTGGGATGTTGATGTTCAGACCCGATCAGTTCGGGGTTCTCCCCTTGGATGGCCATAGTACTTGTCTTCCTTCTGCATCTGGCCTGGTTGTTTCAGCACCCTGCGGAAATTTTATTTCGTTGGTTCTCTAACAACCAGGGGTCCCCTATTCGTGTTGCTTTTTTGCAGACTAGTTTCTGATGCTCTCATGATATCGATCTAGTCCGGCCTAGTTGGTTCCTTGTCTCCTAAGTCCCCCTCTGATTTTTTCCTTAGGCTTTTTGCTACTATTCGATTTTTTGAGTTTTGGTCTTTTTTGTCACAGCTCTCTTTACAGTTACTTGTAAATGATTTTAGAGTTGTTGTATATCTTTTATTCTTATTAATATCACGAGCTTTGCCCCCAATTTACCAAAAAAAAAAATATTAGGATAGTTATAGGCTTAATGTTTAAATTTTAATTATTTCCATTATAAATACTCATAATAAATGTTAATGTGGAGATGAAGAGCTGTGATAGGGAATAATAAATTCTCCACTGGACTGTAATGTACTGTTATGGGCGAAAACCCTAGAGTTCCCCCTTTCATGATCAAGGCCAAAAATGCTTCCTTCCTCCTCGCGCCTCTGTCTTCTCTCTCGCCGCTCTCTATACATATTCGTCATCCACCGCCCACTTTCTTCCAACTTACCTCCCTGCATTACTTCTCTTTCTCACTCCTCTCTTCTTTCGCCCTACTCCCCACATTCTCCTTTCTTGCCTCACCCCAGCATATTCCCCTTGCCCTCTCCCACCCAATCCATTCCCTTCTCTTCAATACCAGAATCCTCCGATCTCAATGAGTTCTCATCTCTCACTTCTGCACCCACCCAAGAGTCCATCATCTATGTCATCAAGAAACTCGAAAAAGTGCCTCAAAAGGCCCTCGACTTCTTCAACTTCGCCAAAGCCCAGTATGGCCTCGTTCCCGATCCCTCCGCTTACAACCTCATGCTTCGTATCCTTGCCCACAAGGACTTCATCACTGACTTCTGGGTTCTCCTCAATTCCATGCAAGAAAATGGCTATAAGCTCGACGAAGGCGCCTATCGCGTCATACTCGGGTGCTTTAAGAACCACAAGCTCATCGCTGATTGTTCTTCCCTCACGAAATTCTACTATAGTGCTAAGGAGAAGTCTTCTACTGATGCAGCTGTTAAGTACGCGGCCAAAATCGTTCTGGACGCTCAAGACTGGAGCAAGGAGGTCGAGAAAAAGTTAGAAGATGTCAAATTATCTGTGTCGGAGGAGTTGGTTGCGAAGATTCTCAGGGAGTTGCGCGATTACCCGCATAAAGCGCTTATCTTTTTCACTTGGGCTTCAGGGATTCCAGATTACAAGCATGGATCGGTTGCACACAACGCCATGGCTCGCGTTCTTGGGCGTGACGAATCTATTGGGGAGTTCTGGAGCTTGGTGAAGGAGATGAGGTATGATATGGACATTGATACTTATGTGAAGGTCACAAGACAATTTCTTAAGAGGAAGATGATGAAGGATGCAGTTGAACTTTATGAATTCATGATGGATGGACCATACAAGCCAGCTATTCAGGACTGTGGTATGCTTTTGAGGCAGCTCTCTTTGAGCTCAAATCCGGACCTGGATTTAGTCTTTAGGGTGGTGAAGAAGTATGAGGCCGTGGGCTATTCTTTATCAAAGGTTGTTTATGACGGGATTCACAGGTCTTTGACAAGCACAGCGAAGTTTGAGGAAGCAATGGAAATCATGAAGAAGATGAGGCAAGAAGGTTATGAGCCGGATAATATTACTTATAGCCAGTTGGTATATGGGCTATGTAAGACAAAGAGATTGGATGATGCTTGCAAAGTTTTAGAAGAGATGGAAAAAGGGGGATGCACTCCAGACCTGAAGACATGGACAGTTTTGATTCAAGGATATTGTTCAGCTGGTGAAGTTGATGGAGCCTTGGAGTGTTTAACAAAGATGATAGGGAAGAACTTTGAAGTCGATGCTGATCTTCTTGATGTGTTGGTCAATGGTTTGTGTGATAAGAAAAGGACTAAGAGCGCTTATACTTTGATGGTTGAGATGATTGATAATGCACAATTGAGGCCCTGGCAGTCCACATACAAATATTTAATTCAAGAGTTGTTGGGCGTGGGAAAGCTTGAAGAGGCATTGAAGCTATTAAGTATGATGAAGAACTGCAAAGCTCCACCTTTTATCGAACCGTTTGCTGCACATATTGCAAAATTTGGGACAATTGAGGATGCCAAAGAATTTTTGAAGATATTGTCTGGCAAAACATACCCATCTTCTACAACATATGTAAACCTATTCAAGGCCTTCTTTGACCAAGGTAGGTACACCGAGGCTCAAGATTTACTTTTTAAATGCCCACATCATATTCGCAAGCTTGCAGATATAAGTAAATTATTTGGATCTGTAAAAGGTAGGACTGCAAGTTGACTATGGAGTAACCATTATTATTATTATTATTATTATTATTATTATTATTATTATTATTTTATAATGGTGTTGAATCTAAATTTATCCGTAGATCTTACATGTCAGTGGTGAATTGTGCATCACGGTGCAAAGTTCCTCGTGGAGCTATGATGCAAAGAGAACGGCGCAATGCGCACGATTTTAAACATGTCGCACTATTTAAAATAATTGATATATGTATATATATATATTTATTAAATACTATTAAATAACAAACTATAAGTTGATTAAAGCAAAATTTAAGCATAAATATCCTGTCAAACAGCAAAAATGATAATTTTAAATCCTACAGAAACTTACATCAATTGATTTGAGCAGGACTTTAGCATAGTTTAGTCCAAATCCCGCCAAATAGCAAAAATGATAGCTTTAAATCCTACTAAAAAGTTAAATCCTTTAATGTTTTTTGATATTTTATTAATTTAATGTTTAATTAATTAATAATTAATTATCATATTATTATATAAACCTTAAAATTTCTTGCCCATGCATGGTGCAAATAGTGTGCACTATTTTGATGCGCCGCATCACTCCAAGCAAATAGCCCCGTATGAGTGACGTGCCACGACATGTGCCGTGATGCGGGCCATGGTGCGCGTCATTTTCGGCAATTGAAATGCATGTTGTACATAACTTCCAATCATACTAGGTGCTTATTCGTAGATATCAGCCTATTTGGTGAGCTGACAAGTTGAACTTATGAGAATGGATAGGATGGGGAGAGTAGGGGAAAGTGTTATAGAATGCTCAAAAAAGCTATAGATCTCAAACTGGTAGAGTATCCACTATTAGTAAAAAAAAGATCATCCAAACTATTCCTCATCTTTCTTTATTTATAGGATTATAAGGGCTATAGGAAAGGTTTTATGGAGGAAAAGTAAAAAAATGTAATGCTACATATAGTACTGATACAATGCTACACACAAACCTAGGCATGTGTATTTTCCTGCTTAGCTAAAGGGGAGCGAGGGTCGGAAGGCTTCGATGAGTTGCTTCTGGGCGAGGACGATGACTGTACTTGTGCAAAGCTATGGGCGAGTAGTGAGATAAAGGGGGTCTAGCTGCTGGTGTGCTTGTTGAATTTGTCAATGACTTGTATGAGAGATCTTGGGTTGCCTTAGGAGCGAGGGGAGAGTGTGATGTCATAGGAATGGAGAGCTTCAAGTTCGATTGTCATGGCGAGGTAGGTTGAGAGTCTCATGAGCAGGTGCTTTCTTGTAGATGAGTTTGCTGAGGATGGTCGCTTTGGGAGATAGAGAGTGCTTGAGGTCGCTTTAAGGAGTGAGTGATTGAGGAGGTGGTCCAGTTATGTGGTGGGTTTTTAGCTTTATGAGGAATCCTCTATTCACCTTGAAAAGGGTGAATGCCTTGGTAGGTGCGGGCAAGTATCGCCTGTTGATCGCTTTGGGTAAGTTCCCTTTGAGTTCCAGGCAAGTAGCACATTTGAGATCATTAGGCAAGTTTTAGCTATTTGGGTAAATTCCCTTTGAGATAGACAAGAGAAAAATGGACGTGTATAAGTATTTAAGAATTGCATTATCAAGAAAGAAGCACCCGCTATGAGGGAGCCCATAATCTGCATTTCCTTGAGCGAGCTGTTGAGGCACCAACCAAGCAAGTACGAGATGAAGGCTTTGGAACAATGGGTGGCCTTCCAGTACTCAAGCAGACTTGTCCAGCATGATCCACTCTTGGCTGTATGTATGTTGAGTATGCCCTTTGATGAGTTATCGTTGTTGATCATAGGATCGTCACATTAGATGGACTTCGAGAGGCTGAGCCTTTGAATATGCACGAGCTCATCAGAACTGGCGAGTAGAACATGGGTGCTATGACTAGGCAAGAGGGCTTGCTCAATTATGCGGCTTACTATGAGAATCCCTTACCTTCACTATCCTTTGGATGTTATCCCTCCCGAAGGGGTTGTCTCGCTGGAGGAGGTCGAACCACAACTTTCTGTTGTGGAGCAATTGTTGAACCTCTAGGGCGTGGACAAGCTAAGTAGCTTGCGAGGGGTAATGACTTCAGATGAGGTTGCTGAACTGAAAAAAGAATTCTTTGTGCTGTAGGGCCATTTTGCCGGGGTGAAGGGTATGATTTGCTCCTTGAGGGTGGAGATTAGGGGGGCTCTTCATAAGGTGAAGTCGGCCAGCTTCATGTTGGGCTACAATGATGAACAACTCTCTATGTCGTCTTTACATGGTGGCGAGTAGCCTCATATTACTTTTATTATGTTTTATTTCTATTGTGTTTATGTAAATTATCAATAAAATTTTTATATTTTGTGTTATTAAATTGTATTCCTCCTGTACTATTTTCATTTCTTTGTGATGTGGTGAATACTATGCAAGTGATCAGTGAGAGTGCGTCGGAAGTACTCGAGTTAGATCACCATTTTGAGTGGCAATGTATGTGCTTTTTGAGTGACAGGTAAAATACTTAGAGAATGTTTGAATTTTTGAAAATTTCTTATTGCGGCAAGTGAGCATGTGGCAAGTTAGTTGATATGTTTGGGAATGGTAATTTGCTTAGATTGGTGCAAAGATACAATTTTGGAGAGTGATGTTCGAGTGTGTACGAGATGCTTTATTGGCGATTGCTTGCTAAACCTCTCGGAAATGATGGATTGAGAAAATGAGATGCAATGCGTTTAATGCGGATGTAGGGTGCCTCAATATTTATGCACAATGAAAGGTCTATAAATACTCGGGGTTGGTTCCTCACGTTGCGATCTTTTCTCCTCAGCCTTCGAGCTCGCTTATTTTCTCTATGGCTGCTCTATGCAATTGCGTTGCCGCATTCACTCAAGCTATCAATCTCCGGAGTCGTGGGTGACTATTGAACATGTCAACCTTACCTAATTTGGCTACTGCTTCACGTGCAACAACTTTAGTGTGCGAGTGCTGAGCAAGGACGACCACATAAATACCTTTTACCACGCCATGTTGTGTGTCTCCATCGACCATTTCCACTCGGGGTTATAGTTCCCCCTATGTATTCGTTCTTACGCAGGTGTTGCCAAACTCCATAATAGGTATAGTGTCGTTCGCCTTGTTCTTGTGCAAGGTGAAGGTGCCATGGTCACTGAACTTGTTTAGAAATGTCTTCACCATGAAGGCACTCAAAGATGACTATGTGCAAATCTCTTCGACTGAAATGAAGGCAATCGGCTGACGAACAAGGTTAAGGATTAGAAAGAAAATTTTGTATTTGTTTGCAGCTTTGCGCCCCGGCCAATGATCACCTTGCCGATCACGGTCACCAAGAGTAAGCCGAGTTTGCGAACATTCACCAAGGAGGAGGAGATGCTAACCTCGATTAGTGGGTAGCTGCTAATCACTCTCCATCACCTTGGCTACATGAACATCTTCAAGAATTTTTATGATAAGCATTGCTTTAGTTCTTTTATATATATATATATGCTAAGTTATAGACTCTCTATTTGTGTTTTTCCTCATGTATGTAGAGGTTGGCAAGGGCTGTGAGTGCCAAAGAATGTACGATCCTTAAACTTGTGATAGTCTTATGAGAAGTGGGCTGAGAAGATGAAGGCGATGCTTGTTGAGAATCTCGCTAAGTCTACTAAAAGGGAGAAAGGGCCACCTCTAAAGAAGGTGTAAAATGAAAAGGCGGCGCCAGTCAGTCCAATGTGCCTGTCTCAAATAATAATGTTTTCCTCTTTGGCCCAAAGGTCGATTGTGCATGTAACTCTGGTCAAAGAAAATGATATGAAATTTAAGTTTTTGTAATTCTCTTCTTATTGTTTTGTGCTTTCGTGCTTTTTGTTTTTAGATTTTTTCCTAGGTGTTTGATTCACTTATGCATGATAGCAATAATAATAGCAAGTGTGGGAACTCGCCCATAGCAATATTAGCTTACTAGTTCACTTTCACGTAAATAACTATGGAGTGATAGTAATGGTGTGCAAGGACACTTGCCCATATAAAAAAATAAATACTTTCTAAGTTCTCAATAAGTGAAATGAAAAGTACATTGATAAAATTCTTAAGTTAAACTCGACCATAATAATAGCTTGCCCATCCTGAGTTTGGTATTCAAGGGATTTCGTTATTGAACTTGTCAGTAGAAGCGTACACAGGAACTTGTCATTAGAAGCATACACGGACTTGATGTGAACTCCTAGTAGCAATAGTAGCTTACTAGGCTCTTTAGTGCCCACAAGACTAAAGTGAGCACATTCATCCATTTTCCCTTTGCCCCTTATAACTTCTTCCTTGAGATATTGAGGGTTTGCTTATTGGTGGCTTTAACTTGTCTATTGGTCATTGGATGGTGAACTAAGGCAAACTTCAGTAGAATGCTTTTGCTAGTGGTAGAAATCTTTCAGTGTCTTGTTGGCGAATTGTGGCCTATTGTCTATTCTGATGGTGAGAGGCACACCATATCTGCAAATGATGTCAGTCCAAATGAAATTTCTCACAATAGTCGAGGTCATCTTGGTTAGTGCTTTGACTTCTATTCACTTGGTGAAGTAGTCTATCACGACTGGAATGAATTTTGTTTGCCTTATAGAAGGTGGGATGGGTCCCAGCAAATCCATTCCCCACACTACAAATGACCAAGGGCTGTTGATGGGCTGTAGCATGTGGGAAGGCTGCATTTGCATGGGGGACAATTTTTGATATTGAGGGCACCCTTTTGGAGAATCTCTCAATTATCTTCCTTAAAAGCGATCGGAATTGTCCTTGCCTCTAAATTCTGTGGCGGAGTGTTCTTCCTCCCAAATGTCTTCCACACTCATCTGAGTGAATTTCTTTGATATTTGTTTCCTCGTCTTATTTGACACATCTCAAGTTAAGTGAAATCATCGATCTTCTGAATAACTCACCCTCGTGAGCAAGTAGTTGGCAGCTTTGAGCTTGAATCTTTATTTTTCATCAACCTTTGCACTCATTGCTCATTCCTACATATACTCTATGATTGGGTGTATCCAACTTGTTGCCCGGTTGGCCTCTACCTGCATGATTTCTTCTTCTATAGTAGATATGATGATCTTCATTGTTCGTTGCTCTTCTGGGTTTTCCTGTTTCGAGAGGAGATCGACGAGTTAGTTTTGTTCCCTGTGGATTTGAGTCTTCTTAAAGTACTTCAACCTGTCGATTTTTGCATTTACCTTGAAGAGATACTTTAAGAGTAATTCATCCCTTACTTTGTGCTTGTCGTTGATCTGGTTCAACATCTATTGCAAGTTTGAATATACTATAAACTAAGTTGCCCCAAGCCCTGCGATAAGTCACAGGCTTGCGAGTAAGGCTTCATGTTTGGTTTGATTGTTCATGACTTCGAACTCTATGCTGGCTGCTTGGGTGGTGGTGTTTTTAGTGGGGCTTCTCAAAACCATGCCTGCGCCGATAGCTTGTTTTCTTGTCGTGTCGTTGACGTACAATGTCTGATGTTGATATGGAGTTTTTACCTCGGATTCGCTGTTCGGGTCACTGAAGTTGATTAGGAAGTCGGTGGGTGCCTAGGCTTTGATGGCCGTCCTTGGCGAGTAAGTTATCTAGAACTCGCTCAGTTCCACTAACCATTTATGTAGTCTTCCCAAGTTATCATGTTTAGGGATTGGTGAGTCACTACTTGGATGGAATTGGCCTAGATGTATGGTTGCAGTCGTGTGGCTGAGGTCTCTCGTATCCATGTGAGTCTTTTATGATTAGATATCTTTGTTCAGGTCCTGTGATAGTTTTGTTCACATAATACACTGGCCATTACATATTCCCTTCTTCCTTGACAAGCACAGAGCGAACATCTTTGCCTATCCCCAGATACAATAGTGGGTCTTCGCCTAGTTACGAGGCGAGGAGAGAAGGAGCTTTAGTTGTTTGAAGACAGCTTCGCTTTCCTCGCCCCAAGAGAATTTCCTTACACTTTTGAGGAATTTGAAGAATGGCGAGCACCTCTTTTTGAATCGAGAGATAAAGTGATTGAGTCAAGTGACTCGCCCATTGAATCACTGTAATTCCTTGGCTGATTTCGGCGACTTTATTTCCAGGATTGCCTTCACCTTGATACCTTTAGCTGAGTAGGAAACCTAAGAACTTCTTTGCCCCAAGAGAATTTCCTTACACTTTTGAGGATTTTGAAGAATGGTGAGCACCTCTTACCGAGTCAAGAGATAATGTGACTAACCCACTAAGTCATTTTACTTTTTTTGCTTGTTTGGGCAACTTTATTTCCAGGATCACTATCACCTTATTTAGATTTATCTTGATGCCTTCAAGTGTGAGGAAGAAACCTAAGAAGTTTCTTGAATCTGCATTAAAGGTACATTTTAGTGGTTTCAGCCACATCTTATACCTTTTGAAAGTTGCGAACGTCTCCTTTAGATCCTCAATGTGTTGGCTGGACGATTTGCTCTTTAGTTGAAGGTCATCGACATACACTTCTACATTCCTCTCCCTCTGGTCCTTAAAACCCTTATCAATCATTCTTCCTCATTCTTTAAGTCAAAAGGCATCACCTTGTAGCAATGCAAGTCTTTTGCGGTAATAAAGGCTGTTTTTCATAGTCGCCCGAAGAATGCGTCTAGGAACTTATGATTGAGTAGTTCATTGCCAAGTCAACTAGGGCATTTATCTTGGGCAGTGGGTTTTCGTCCTTTTGACATGTCGAGTTCAGATTAGTGAAGTTTACACAAGTCCTGTAATTTTTTATCGCCTTTTGTACCATTATCACATTGGAGATCCAATTTGGGTACTGAACATCTTTAATAAAGTTGGCTTCTACAAGCTTCTATACCTCTCTTGTGGGTTTGATGAGTATAGTTGTTGTCTTTTTGATTTTTTGTTTGATAACATGATAAAACTAACAGTGACGACCACAACATCATTGTAATCATTCTCTCTTCAGACCTTGTCGACTTCATTGAAAGTGATTTGGGTAACGTCTATTACTGAATCTCGCAAGGTGGACGCCAAGAACTTCCCCGATCCTAATCCTCTTTGCACTCACTGGTGGCTCCATTTGTTCGTTGCCCATGATGGTAGGTACTACACCGACGATGTGTATGGCTCAAGTTGGAATTGGCTGGTTCCCACTGCCTTCTGCTGTGGCTTCTTCTCGACATTGACCTAGGTTGGCGAGCACGAATTCCTTCAATTTTCCTGCTTTGATGAGATCGTCTACAACACCTCGTAGGTGATGACACTCCTTTGAGTTGTGGCCATAATCTTTGTCAAAAGCATAATACTTGGAAGCGTCCCTAATGTGGGCTGAGGCCTTCATGGGTGTTAATCGCTTGAAGATTTCCTTATTCTAGAAGGATTCAACAAGCTTGGTCATAAACACTCGCAGTGGAGTGTTGGTTGGGTAGATTGGCGGACGGTGCATGAAGTAATCTGGACTGGGTGAGTAGAAGGAATTTTCTCCTTCACCCTTTGTGCTGGCGGCCCTACAATCCTCGGCAGCTTAGCTTGCAGAGATGCTTATGGGTGCTTAGTGTGTTGTCGATCCCTGGGAGGATTTGGTCTCTTGTCCTTCCTATTCCTGGGACAACTTCTTTCTCTTTCAGGTCCTTATTGCCATTCTCTCACAGCAGTGAATTCATAAGAGTGAATGGTTGAGGAGGATTTGGCCACTCGGTTGTACTCTTTAGCATTCACATGGGCTCTGCAAGCATCCTCAATTGCTACAAACCAAGTGCATATTTGAATGGACCCTCTCTCAGTCCTTGGGTCAATGTTGCTTGGGGCGACTGTTGGTTTTATGTTCTTCACATTTAGTACTTCTCTTTGGAACCTCATTATGATGCTCCTTAGTGACTCTTTTGGTTCCTATCTCATTTTTAACATAACTTGTGATCTCTTTTAGGGTTTCCGAGCGCTGGAGAACTGAGTCACAAACATCCATTTGGATTAAGAAAAAGAGGTGATCACACCCAACAGTAGGCGAGTGAACCACCTAAGCCTCGACTCCTTGAGTATCATAAAGAAGAGATAACACTTAAGGGCATCGTCATTGTGCAACAGAGAAGTCATTGATTCTTGTTATTGTCATCAATCGACGCTCACTGCACCTAAGAGGGTGTTCGATTCAAATTTATCAACTGATGACACTCGACCTTACTAGCAGGCATACCTGGTGAGTTGTCGTGTTGAACCTTTGAGAATGGAGATGATGGGGAGAGTAGAGGAAAGTGCTATAGAATACTCAAGAAAGCTATGGATCTCAATTTGGTAGAGCATCCAATATCGATAAAAAAAGCTCACCCAAATTGTGCTTCATCATCTCTTTTTTATAGGATTATGAGAGCTACATGAATGGTTATGTAGATAAAAAAAGTAAAAAAATGCATCGTTATATAAAATACCTATACAACGCTATACACTATCTTAGACTTGTGTCTCCTCCTGCTTGGTTGAAGTGGAGCGACATCGAAATGCTTCGGCACTTCCTTTCGGGTGAGTTTAGTTATGCCAAGTGGATGAGGGCGAGTGTACTTGGGTGAGTAGTGAGATGAACGGGGTACTAGTGGATGGTGTGCTTGTTGACTTTGCCAGCTACTTGTACGGGAGATCTCAGGTCGTCTGAGGTGAGAGGGGCAAGTGAGATGCCACATGACTAGAGAGCTCCAAGTTCTATTGTCGCATAGAGGTAGGCTAAGGATCCCATGAGTTGGCGCTTTCCTATAGTTGAGTGAGGTGTGGATGGTCGCTCTGGGAGAGTGTAAGTGCTTGAGGTTATTTTGAGGAGGAGCAAGTGACTGAAGTAGTCAGGTACATGGCGAGTTGGTAGCTTTGTGAGGAATTTTTGGTTCGCCCCGCAGAGGGCATGTTCCTTGATAGGCCTTGGAGAGTAGGGCCTTTTGATCACTTTGGACAGATTTCCTATGATTTCCAGGCAATTAGCACCTATGAGATCATTAGGTGAGTTTCAGTTATGGCCCTTTCTTGAGGGCACGTTTTTTCTATCATGGCTCACCAGCTACCTGTTAAATATTTGTGGAAGCATGAGTAGTGATATGTGGCCTGCTTTGTTTGAAGTTTTGATGTTCTTTTACGAGTCCTTTCTATGATAGAAAAATTTTGATGGGAAAGTAGAGTTGGCATATTTTCTCCTTTCAAAGTGAAAAACTAGAGTTTGTACTGGCATATATTCTTTCTATTTAGTGGTGAGTTGAGGAACTAGTCTGTGTTTTTTCTTTGAAGTTAGTGACGTGGGTAACTCTCCTGATAGATGGCCTTTTTTTCCTTTATTCCAACGACGTGCAATGTAGTGTTATGTTGTTAGGAACTAACCTCTTATTTGTTCCCTAATATCATTAGTTAGCAAAGAAATTTTTGTTCTTAAAAGCATAAATTGCCAATTTTTGGAAAGAGAATGTTTGTAAATAAATCTTCAAAATCATTTATACACTTAAAAAAGAATGCAATTGCATATCTTGAACTCCTCTTCAATGTATTAAAAGTATCAATCCAAGTGATGGAGAATAGCTTATCAAGTTCTGGTATTTGTTTTGCATAAGAAACTAGAGGATACTATTTACATTTTCTGAGAGCCCACAAGTAATGATTAAAGGTCATTTAGTAAGTTTAAATTGCAATAATTGTTTGCAAAATGTACTGTTAATATCTGATATTATCCTTGTTTTCTGAAGTCATTGGACTCACATGACTTGAACTGCTTCTTCCCTCTCTCCCTTTCTTTTGGTGTACTTATGTCCCCCTCCCTGCCCTTATATTTCCCTAAATACTTGTGCCTGCCACACCCTCTCTTTCTGACTCACTGCATCGCACAGATTAAATGAAAGGAAAGTTTCATACATCTCCATGAGCCATTCAGTGAAATAGAAGTACGTACATATGAACTTTAATCTTGATTGCGCTTCATTTATTGCTCATGTTAATCTAGATTTATAACATCTTGAAGTTATCATGGAGATGGTAAGTTGAGCGCCTTTGATTATTGAAGATATTTTTTGCACTATCTGATGTTAAATTTCTTGTTAAGATACAGTAGTTTGATTTGTGTGAAGAAGTTTTGCCAAATCAGAAGGAAAAATGAGTTGTGTGGATACAGCACATACGGCTTAAAGTTGAAGTATATCATAGATGGCCAAATGATTTCTACTTGGTTTGGAGTTTAAAGCTCCATTTTAAGTGCTTCCATCTTAATGCCAATGCCAGATTATGGACCCATGAAGGGGTTACATCGAATGGTTGATTCTATAGTGACAAATTCACATAAAATGAGAAGCTTAACAGATTTAAATGAAGGATTTTCAAAAAAAAAATGACGCCTGGCTACTTGCAGATCATTTTGCCCTTCTTTTGTAGTTCTATCCAGTTACGTGGCTCATATTTTTTTACCTTTTTAATGAAGGAATAGGCAGAGGAATACAAGAGCTAAATATAATGAAAGTACATCGGCTAAATTCCATCTCTCATGCTTATGAGATGAGTACCTAGTTGTGTTTACAGAGATGTAAATTCTACATTGACCATACTTGAATTGGATTAGTCTCGAAAATATGATTTGTGAGCTCACTGAAGATCAAATTGGTGAATCATATCATATATGCAATTGCTTGAGTATTGCTCATTGCAAACGATATTTATGCAAAAAAAATTTAGGCCTTCATGATACCCTATTTCTTCCATTTGTCAAGCACTTTCAATTCAATGTCTTCATTAACCTTTTACTTGGAGGATTTAAGGTATAATTCTATATAATCATTAGAATTTGTGAAAGAAAATTATTTTCAAGATTGGATGCCTCCATGAACACTGTCGTTGCCAGGTCCCAAGTCCTAGATGAGAAAAGTGGAGGGTTGCGTTAGGTAGTCGACAGCCAGCGTAAAACTTATTGAATAATAATGACATGAATCCTTTAAAAAATTGTGTTAATGCTAGGTTGTCCTCTAGAAGCGACGCGCTGTATGGCCTGAATACAGCGACAAGTGTGCAAGGGCCGCTGCACTGCCGCCCGGGTGCAGTGTTAAATAGGCAAGGGTTCCCACATCAAGGACGGATGTGGTGGGCAAAGAAGCTAGTCCATGAATCTAAAATTAGGATAAGAACTTAGAATATAGGTTCCCTTACAGGAAAATTAATGGAATTAATAGATATTATGATTTATAGGAAGATAAATATTCTGTGTATTCAGGAAACTAAATGGGTTAAAGAGAAGGCTAAGGAGATTGATAGTATATGATTTAAACTTTAGTATTCAGGTAGGAGTCGTACTAGAAATGGTGTAGGCGTGATTTTAGATAAGAGTTTGAAGGGTAATGTTATAAATATTAATAGAATTGGAGATAGAATTATAGCTTTAAAGATTGTTGTTGATGCTAAGATTGTTAACATTATAAGTGCTTATGCTCCTCAAGTGGGTTTAGATATGGATTCAAAATTAAAATTTTGGAATGACTTAGAAGAATTAATATAAAAGATACCTCTTAAAGAAAGAATTTTTATTAGAGGAGATTTAAATGGACATGTTGGTAGAGAGGTAGATGATTTTAAGAGCATTCATGATGGCCATGAATTTGGAACGACAAATGAAGGTGGTAAGTCCATATTAGATTTTTGTTTAGCTTATGATTTTTTAATTGCTAATACCTTATTTAAAAAAAGGAATAAGCATCTCATTACTTATAAAAATGGATATAGTACAACTCAGATTGATTATTTTCTTATAAAAAAATTAGATCGTTTAGATTGCAAAGATTGTAAAGTTATTTCGAGTGAAAATTTATGTACCTAACATCGTTTATTAGTTTGACTTGAAGATAATGGGGAAGAAAATAAAAAAATAAAGTAAAACGATTTTCTAGGATTAGATGGGGGTATTTAAAGAATATTAACAAAAATATTTTTGAGAGTAAGATTTTAGATCTTAAGATTTTGTCTGTGCATGAGGATGCTAATGTTATGTGGGAAAAATTGGCTAGTGATATTAAAAATATTGCAAAAGATGTGCTTGGAGCTTCAAAGGGAAAAGCTCCTAATAGTAAAAATAGTTGGTGGTGGAATCCAAATGTGCAAGAAAATATTAAAAATAAGAAGATTTATTATAAAAATTAGTTTAATTGTAAAAATTCTGATAATTGAGAATTATATAAAGAGCACGTAAGAAATCTAAGAAAGCAATATGCGATGTAGAGTTTAGCTTTTAGTGATTTATCTAATAGATTAGATACTAACGAGGAAGAAAGATATATGTATAAGTTAGCCGAACAAAGAGATAGGAGTAGTAAGGATTTAGTTCAAGTGAAGTGTATTAAGGATGAAGATCAAAAAATACTTTTTTAGAAGATATTCAACAAAGGTGGATGAGATATTTTGCTAAACTTTTTAATAAAGAATATGAAAATAAAATTGACTGTAATGACCTTAGCACCCTAAATGAAAATAAAGATTTCTGTTTTTATTGCCGTATTAGTAAAATCAAAGTTAGAGACTTTAAAGAAAATGAAGGGTGAAAAAGCTGTTGGACCTGATGATATTCCAATAGAGGTGTGGAAATGCTTAGGAGATGAAGGAATTTCTTGGCTTACTAAACTTTTTAATAATGTTTTGAAGACTAAAAAGATGCCAGATGAGTGTAGAATGAGTGTGTTAATTCCTGTTTTTAAGAATAAAGGTGATGCACAAGATTGTGCGAATTATAGAGGAATTAAGTTAATGTTTCATACTTTAAAACTATGGGAACGAGTTATAGAGTATAGGTTGCGGCGTGATACTAATGTTTCTCAAAATCAATTTGGATTCATGCCGGGTAGATCTACTATGGAAGTCATACATTTATTAAGAGGTTTGATGGAGAAATATAGAGAGAATAAGGAGGATTTACCTATAATATTTATTGATTTAGAAAAAGCATATGATAAAGTTCCAAGAGAAGTGCTATGGAGAGTTCTTGAAAAGAAAGGAGTTAATAACGCTTATATTCAAATCATTAAAGATATGTATGCAGGAGCTATTACTTGTGTTGAAACACAAAGTGGTTTGACCAAGTATTTCCCTATTTCGGTTGGATTACATCAAGGATCAGCTTTAAGCCCATATCTTTTTGCTTTAGTCATGGATGTTCTCACTCGACATTTGTAAGAGGATGTACCTTTGTGTATGCTTTTTGCTGATGATATTCTTCTTGTTGATAAGACTAGAGAGGGAGTTGAAGGTAAACTAGAATTGTGGAGGTCAACCTTAGAGTCTAAAGGTTTTTGCTTGAGTAGATCTAAAACGGAATATATGGAGTGTAATTTTAGTAATAATAGACCTAGTGAGGGGATTGTGACTTTGGCCGATCAAGTCATTGATAAGAGTACACATTTTAGATATAGTGGATCTATTGCTCAGAGTGATGGTGAAATAGATGGGGATGTTATCAGCAGAATCCATGTTGGATGGTTGAAGTGGAGGAATGCATTGGGCTTATTGTGTGATAGAAAAATACCCCTCAAACTTAAGGGAAAATTCTATAAGATGGTGGTGAGACCTGCAATGCTTTATGGTACCGAATGTTGGCCATTAAAAGAGAAGCATAATTCTAAGTTAAGTGTTGTAGAGATGAGGATGCTCAGGTGGATGAGTGGCTTTACCCTTAGAGATAGGATACGAAATGAGTATATTCGTGAAAAGGTTGGAGTAGCTCCAGTGGATTATAAGATTAGAGACAGTCGCCTTAGATGGTTTGGTCACATAAAACGGCGGCCTCTCGATGACCCGGTTAGAAAAGTAGAGGTCTTAGATTTGACTTATGTTAAGAAAGGTAGAGGTAGACCTAAAAAGACTTGGTTAGAAAATATTAGAAATGATATTTCTTTATTAGATTTAAATGAGATTTTGACTTTTAACAGGACACAATGGAGAAAAAGGATTCATGTAGCCGACCCCACGTAGTGGGATAAAGGCTTGTTGTTGTTGTTGTTGTTGTTGTTGTATTGGATGCCTCCATGCAATCGTAGTAACAACACTAGGGCTGATGGTGATTGGAGTTGAGTTTTAGAGTCGAGTTTCAATATTTGTCTAGTAAAAACTGCATGGAAATGAGTTCCTTATTTTTTAAGCTCACCTTAATAAAAATGAGAAGTGTGTTCCATCTGAGAGCTTGGAAGTCACATTCATTTTTATCCTTTTTTATTTACTTAATAATAAAATATTATGAAAGTATAAGCAGGTTGTGAACGAACTACTAGCTTTCGCATTCTACTTATTAAATTGCTATTTTAAAAATACAAAAAAAAAGAACTACTGTTTAGGTTTAAATTTTTAAAATACCAATTCATCCCCCCCCCCCCTCTCTAAGCGCATCTCGCACTTTCAGTTTAGCATCGGGCTGGTTCTTTGAGGTCTCACAACCTCCTTGAACTTCCATTATACACTGACATAAATGTAAATATGACATCTAGAGAATAGAAATAAAATAATCCAAACATGAGTACCCTCTAGGTAAGGCACTGAAAGCAATCCAAACCAAACCATTGGCCTAGCCCACGCTATAGTTGGTTCACCTAGCAAATCATCTAAAGTGTATGTATAAGACTGTGGGGCTTGAATAGATCCTAGGATTTATTAGTTTATAATTGTCTACAAAAATAAATTTATTTATTTAAGGTCACTAAAGGTTGGTTTAAATTCAAGTTTTATTATTCAAGAAGCATTAGATTTATATTTAAATGTGTTTGAATTTTTGAAGTTGCTTACAGTTAGATTTTAAAGAACATAGTGCTCAATAAATTCCATGTGATAGAAGTAATTGATTAGTAAGTTCTAGGCTCATATATTTAGTGCTACAAATCCTACAAAACTAGGGTAGATATGTTGCTTATAGTCATTGCATTTTAATTAAGTATTTTATTCCATCAGCTTTCCAATCCAATAAATATTTTCCTTCCTAGAAGGAATAAGCACAAGGGTATGAAAGCATCAATGTCCAAGTATGTTATTACTAATTTCAGTGATTATTTAGGTTGAGTAGCAATTGCCTTGGTTAAACCAAGGCTATAAGATTTAGTTCACCCACCTTTGGGCTAAATTAATAGCCTCATAAGCCTGGTTATCGAGAAATTACTTCTTTATTTAAGTTTAATTATTGGTTATTGATTTTTAATAAATTCAATTCATTGATTTCTAGGTTATATGATTTGAAATTTAATATTTGTGCCCCATCAATTTTTTCATGGCTTTGTCATAATATACATGAGGATCGAATCTTCTAAGAATACATAGCCTCACAACTCGAGGTTCCCTACCTATAAATATTATTTATGGAGTGTTGATTATTCATTATTATTGTTCATCATATTTGATTTATTAAGTTGATGGCTTGCTAAATTATTGGCGATTTATTAAATTTTCATATTTATTGGATTATTTAATGAATAAGACTAAGACAATTGTTAACTTTTTTATTTATATTGAATTTTAAACATTTTATATTTTTCATAAATACTAGACTTAATGATGAGTCCGATGACTTTGAGTTTGTCTCAATTAGATTTTTCTATAATTAGTTATGATTTTTATGCTTTCAACTCTTTCAATGAATTAATTTTGATTTTTAATTAAGGAGATTATTTATTTTTGTACCAAATCAATTCTAAACCTCTTGAAATCTTCCCCAAATGTCATTTTTGACCCCTAGGGATAATTATAAGTGTTTGGAACTTTTCGGATTTTTTATTAGTTTTAATTATTTAATTTAATTAATTAAAAGATTTTGTTAATTTACAATTTACTTTTTATTTTGAATGAATTTCAAGGAGCTTTTAATTTTCCATAGTTAAACATTTAATTTTGAGAATATTAAATCTTAAAATAAATTTTTATGATTTTTTTAATTTACTATGAATTAATGAAAATTCTAGGTCAATAATGCATGTCAAATTTTGGTTCACTAATTAACTGACCAAATGAACACCACATGTAGTGAAACTTGAAACATAAGTTCAACTAATTATGTGCTTCAAACTCACTTAATTTAGGTTCATCAAAGTCTCCCTAGGCTTCACAATTAATCCCCTAAGGGCAATATACTATACCTTAAGGGATTTCATTTGGATAATCTAATCATGGGATTTGGTTGAATTTATTGGCATTCGAATCCTTGAACAGAGCACAATTAACACACCAATCAGTAGAACCTAATTCCATATGGATTCATGTGGGTGAAATTTCTAAGTTATGGATCAAATGTTGACTTATGAACATGAGATGATGAATTAAAGCCATTAGAGATTTCCAGTTCACAAGAAAATTTTTGGCTATATATAACGCATGACCAATAATAATCCATGCAATTTTTACCATGTGATGGATTAAATTTTGTGTGTAATTTAAGAAATACACCTAGGAGTATCTTTCAAATTATGTTTAATATGCTATTAATTATGGTGTGTAATTATAAGGCTTTGATAGAACTCCTCAAGCTGAATCCTTAGAGCATTAGATCACCTTATTTGGATAATTATATGAGGAGTTATGAATTTTTTAAGTTGGATGCATTTTCTAAGAGTTAATAAACTAATGTACACAGTCAACCGTGCTTTTACACGTGATGCTGTTTAATTGGCAGGCCAATTATTGCCAATGATTGTTTTGTTAATGAAATAATGTGGCATAAACCATAACCATCTTATTTAAGATCAGAAAAATACGATTTAAAATTGAAAGGATTAAGGGATCGGATGGAATTGAATCGAAGCCATTGATCAGAATCAATGATTATCATTTTATCTTCAACCTCCCATTAGATCTCTCATCCGTAAGCACATTTCAACCCAATGCATGATATCGCTAGACATATTTATTTTAAACTTCTTGGAAAGCATCAATATATAATAAACCTTCAATCCAATGGTCAAATCTCATTGGATAGGAGGTTTCTTTCATAATTGACCAAACCTACTTAAGCTAAAGCTCAAGAATGGAAGCTTACTTGATCTAGTGCTCTAATTGCCAAGGCCTAAGTTCAACCAGCTTTGACTAAGTCTAGAGAATGTTTCTCCTTCAATAAGGAGGCTCAGAATGTAGTGGATTGGAAGTGTAATTTTGAATGGAGATGGATCGCTGGAACTCGCTTGAGCTCATCGGAGATGGGCACCAAAGGGGCTGTGGAGTAGGGGAATTATTCCTTAAGTTTTTATGGATTGATTTCAAATCAAGAAAAATAACCATTATTTAGAGAAAATTAGGGTATTAATAGAACTTTTTGCAATGTATATAAATAGATTTCTAGCCTCCTCCAGCCACATCAATCCACAAAAATGGTTGAAGACATTCTAACAAGGTCCAAGGAGGATCTGGAGAAGTTAGAGGACTTAGGGTCACATAGAGAGAGTTGAACCCATGTGCCATATGCATGATTTATTAGATTCCAGTGGGTTCTAACCATCATATGGGATGGAAATAACCTGACAGTGTCTAGAAAGTTTCAAAGTTCAATTCATAGGTTAATTGGTCTTAGGCAGGTCTAGATATGTAAGTTAGCTGAGGATTACATATTTTGGAGACTTTGGCTCAGCCCAATTAGCTAACCCAAGCTAGCCCAAGGAATGGGCTGGTTAGGGTAGATACAGGGGACCACATGGTCTCCAATGCAAGGGTTGGATTGGCCCAATTTGACTTAGGTTTAAATTTTGCTCAATAAGGTGTGGTTTTAGTCACTTAGGTCAAGCCATATGGCTACCCCAAGTAGACCTATGGGTTGGGTCATCTAGGGTTGGTCCCTAGTGACCTAATCAGTAGTCCCATAAGTTTTAATTTTATTTTATCATTCTTGGGACAGTAGAATTAAAATGGATTTAAGTGTAGGTGTGTTTGGTCAACATAGATTGACTTGGTCAATTAGGTTGGAAAATAAGTTAGGGCTGGGTATAATACATTTCAATAACATTTGTAACCTATTGGAAGAGATCTCAAGGCTTAGTGAAGTCTCCTAGTATGAAATATAAGTTTTAATGCATTATATTTTAGTTAGCCAACCTAAGTTGATTGTGCCATCTTTTTGGGGCCATGGTTTCGGGTTGGGTCTAACCAATTCTCAATAATGTTTTAAACTCAATGGGAGTGGCCCCAAGGAATGGAGAGGCCTTTAGATTTGAACTTCATGCTTAAGTGCTTAAAGGAACTTTTGAACAACTAGGGTTGACCTTGTGTTTGTGTCCAACTCATTCTAAATGATATTTTGGATATTTTGGAATTGGTTTTGCATAATTGTTAGGTTTAAATGAATGAAATGTATGATTAGGGTTTAATGGGTCTATTTGGTCATTCTAGGTTGCCTTAGTCAACCAAGCTTGACCAAAACTTGGGTTTGGGTTCAATACACTCCAAAACACAGTAAGAATATGTTGCAGGAGATTATAAGGATTGATTTGATTGAGCTATATTGATGTTTACGAGAAATTCAATTTTAGGAGGCATTGGGGTTATATGTTTAGATTGCTTCCTGGTCAAGCATGGTCCACCAATGGTTCAATATTTATTCAATGAGTCATGCTAATGATAATAATCATGCTCAATGAATTTGGGGAGGCTTCCAAGGTCAATTTCTATATTATACCATGTCTAGTGGCATAGGCAATAAATATTTTAAGGTTTTGCAGTTTGGAATATGCTTAGAGAGTAAGGAGTTACAGAACTTGTAATGATTCAAAAATGATATGGTTAATCTTAGGAACATGTATAATTATTATATAATTGACCAATCTTGAATCTAAAGTCGTTTGATTGGATTTTGAGTGAAAGTTCTAGTGAGCTTGTAAAACCTTATTAAGCAGCCATAGGCACACCAAGAGGGAGTTAATTGGTTATTTAAAAATACTCACAAAGAAACCTTTTTGATTAATTAAACAAATCTCAAATGCAAGCGAAATAACTTAATAAATAATATAATTTTGCTCTTTCTGCTTTTCGTAACAAATTTAAATGATAAAATGTTTTTCTTTATTTTCTTTTCCAATTTTTATTTTATTTTCCAATAAGAATCAAACAAAAAAAAGCTTGATAATCCTATCATAGATTTGTAAAAATATTAAATGTGTATGAAATATGCAGGAAAATTAAAATGCAGAAAGGTAGATTGAGCTCACCAAATTTTATAGAGGTTCGAACAAAACTTGACATACGTCCACTTCCCGAATTCTTCCTCTCAAGTTATTGCACTAACACTTTAGTATCTCTCCTTTAGCCCCCTTAATAAGGTAGAGAAGCCCTTACACAATCTTTTCCACTAACCTAGTGTGGCAGAGTACCAGAAACCTTTCACCATCCTGGTGAGGCGGAGAATCTTCAAGCTTTTTCAACCTCTTGGTGAATATTGATTACCTAGAAGCTCTTTCACCCTCATGGTGATGGAAACGAACCTAGAATCTTTTTTCACCCTTTTGGTAAAGTCATGAATCTCAAATCCATTTTTACCCTCTTGATGAAGGCAGAGAACCTTGAATCACTTTCACCTTCCTTGGTGCGACGGAGTAGCCATGTCCTTTGACACCAAAGGTGTCTTCTTCCCAAAACTTCACTAAAAAAGACCTTGATGCATGGAGGAAACCAAGTGCAAGTTCGCTTGAGCAACTGTGTGAAACTCTCTCTCACACTTGAATCCTACAAGGATCTTCTCTCTCTTTCACAAACTTCACCCTTTCTCTCCTAAGCTCTTGGCTCTCTTGTCCAGCTTTATCTCAGAAGAAACAACCCAATGACTGCCAAAATGACTCTTATAAAGTTTAATAAAAAGTTTTAAATACAAAGCTTCAAAAAATCTAAAATATCAATTATATCACTTTTGATTGTATAATACGATCATGTATCGTACAGTATAATTAGCTTAATTTATATAGTTAGTCATGTATAATGAGTAGGGGTCCTATACAATTAGTTCAATTTTTGAATGGATCATCTAGTACAAGTTCATGGTCATACAGTACAATTAGTTTAACCGAATAATATTTTCATCGAGTGCAATAGATAGCAAATAAATATCATCCTAGGAGAAAATATGGTCGAATAGTATGATTAAGGACATCGTATAGTATGATCTGAAGGTTCAATTAGTCCTAATTTGATTTTATAATTACAAGATATGATTAGGAAAGATTTTTTGATATCATACAATATAAAGGGTATCATATAGTTTGATTACTTCAAATTTTGAATTTTAAAATATTGCCTAATTTCTGATTGGCGATAAGAAATTCATTTTCTACTAATCATCCTATATAATTTGAATTGTACAATATGATTAGTTTTAATTTAAATTAAATGAACTACCTTCTTAATTAATCCTTATTTTACTTAAAGCATACAATATATTATAAATCATATAGCATAATCTTCACAGAAATCATATTACTCTATTTTCTTCTCAGTGTGTGTGCACGATTGCTAAGCTAGCTTAAACCTTCTACAGGAATCATGACTCAAGATATATAAGAATTAAATAAATGAAAATATAGGCACTTGAAAGCATCAATCCCATACTTCACAGTCTTGATGAGTTCTAACCCTGTGGCAATGCTTGGTGTATGCTTAACCTTAAATATTAGTACACAAAAAAATATATGCAATTATAAATTATAGGGAAAGGCAAATATACTCTAATAATATATGTTATCATTAAAACATAAGTTCAAGCTCCCGAATTCCCATAGAATATTACTTTTTTCTTTAATACATGGCCAAAAAAAGCTATAAACTTTAGTTGTAATTTGCATTTAGAGAACTTAGCATATAATTATTATTATCTCAAAGATATTAATATCAACCTCGAATGAATTACATGATCTTCTTCCATCTTCGAATATACTAAAATAGTATTAATGAATGTAATAACAAAATGATCTAAATATTCCCTGAACACTCTATTCATTAATTCCATAAATACTACCAGTGCATTTTTGACACTAGATGACATCACTAAAACTCATACTGCCCTTATGTGGTTCTGATAGGTATCTTTTCCATATCCTTAGATCTCACCCTTAACTAATGATGTCTAAAACATAGAACAATCTTAGTTAATATAGCTGCTCCTTCTAATTGGTCAAACCAAATATCTATTATCGGGATTGGGTACTTGTTCATCAAAATTACCTTATTCTACTCCCAATAATCGATAGAAATTCTCATAGATCTATTATTCTTCTTTATAAAAAATGTATGAGCTCCCCAAAGGGATCTACTTGGCCTAGAAAAACACTCATCTAGAAACTCTTTTAATTAAAACTTTAATTCTTGTTACTCCTTTGGCGTCATTCTATAGGGGGTCTTTTCTATTTGAGATGTACATAACACTACTTCAATATAGAACTTAACTTCTCTTTTTGGAGCTAATCCTACCAGTTATTCAAGAAAGATGTCAGAAAATTCATTCATTATAGGTACTTCTTCATTTTCTTTAATAGACTTATTCCAATCTCTTACATATGCTAGAAAAAAAATTTCCTTTCTTCTAGGTCTTATCGACTTACAACAGTGAAATCAGAGATGATAAATACTTCTAGCACCATGATAATGCTACACCTTCCCTTTTTTATACAACCTTACTCTCTTCTTGCTATAAGCAATCTTTACTCCATATCTACTTAACCAATCCATTCATACTATCACAACAAATTCCTTTAGGGGTAAAATAATTAATTCAGATTCAAGGTTTTTAATTATAATTTTTATTTTGAATTTAAAGAATTGATTAGCAATTAGGAAACCTCCAGTGGGACTAGAAGATAACAAATTTAAAACTAGACTTATCATCCATCATTTTTATAACACCTTGTCATCCCCTAGGATATAATGGAAGGATTAAATTCCTAAACTAAATTTTTTATCTCAACCACCAAGCTAAATAAATCTAAGCTAACATTATGATCCAAATAATAATAACAATTTAAACATCATTTTATTTAATTTCTCAAATTTTACATATAATAATCCAACTTACATGAATTTATGCTTCAATAGATTTAATATCGATTACAAAAAACCTCAAAACATCAGATTCTATCTCGCACTCCTTAATATGTCTATTCAATTGGGCATTTCTCTTTTCCTGAAAAATCAAAAAATCCATAAGGTAATCATAACGAGCTCAATAGAATTTTTTAACATTCCTACCATAGATGTCAATATTCATTAAAATATTAACTAAAAATAATATTGTGTTAATTAGTAAAAATATGAATTAAATGTCAACATAATGCAAATTATTTATAGTTATCAGTGTGCACTTAATTTGAAGTTATCACTAATACTACAGAGATTTTACCAATATACTTGCTATTGTATATTACTTTCACTTAAGCCATCTTAATTCAACAAAATATACACCGAGGACTCAAAATTATCAAACTACATTTAGAATATCATTTGTGTTTATTTTATTGCATTTCAAAATTTTTTAATGAATGAATAAAATGCATATGTACTTATGCCTACTTTTACTTCCACTTAAACTTATAACTAACTTTCAACCTCCCACACCTGCATATAATAGGTGGGTCAATAACATAATATAATAGAATTAAATAAACTCCCAAATTCACATTTAACAAGTGCGGCTAGAATTCCTCCCACATCCACACAAGATAAATGGAGCCAAAAATGAACATAGGGGGCCCCCGTGAGTGGGCCCGTGAGTAATTTCAAAAAGTGCACTTGTAACATTTCAGAGATTAGAACTTTCCAGTGCCATGCGAGTTTTGCAATTTGAATACAATGGCAAATAATTATAATTGTAAGCTTCAGAATGATGATGTATAAACAAGAATTATTAGAGTGGGGTAACATTGCATGTGTAAGACAACCACACTTAACATTTATTTTAAATTATAATTTCAAAAAAATATCCAAAGTAGCTTTTAAGACTTTCATAAAAATATCATGACAGTAAAAAAGCATCTTTTATTTGGTATACACAAAAACCATCATAGACAAAAATAATTAGTAAAAATTTATCTTCTTATAGTCAAAATATCAAGATTAAAGCCTACTACAATATACAAAAAGTTACGAGGTGTAAACATCATTAAACTTGAGAAAAATATATGTATATCCATTTCTTATTTTAAAATAATTAGAATTGCAATTAGAGATAGGCGTTTAGAAGTCTCCCTTGTGCTCCATGAAATCCTTAACTAGAATGATAAATGAATCCTGATTTATGACATCCAAACCCCTCACTTCTTTTTCTTACCTCTTTTTCAACCCCTGATGGATAGGGGGTTTAGTGATTTTATAAAAATGATGTTTTATATCTATATAAAAATATTATTTTAGGTCCACCACCATGGTGCTCACCACTATAGCAGTGTTGTACCCAGTTAGAATATTCTACATCCTACGAGATTCTTAAACTAGAGAGTCTAGTGTCATAACTATGATTCTCAATGATGCTGCACTCCCTCAAATCTCCTACCCATATAAAGAGGAAAATGTCATGATGCTGCCTCTCCTAGTGCTGTAGTGTTCCAAGATTTATTTAGCTACTAATAATTTTCTTAATCCCACTCCCATTCTAATACTATTTGAAATTAATTAGACCTTACAAAACTTATAATTATTAACTAAATCAAGAGTAGATGAGAATTCTTTAAAGATTAAGTTAATTACTATAGTTTAGAAACATCAAATATTACACAGTAGAACTTCAGGCAGTTAAAGATTGGTTGATAAGATTAAATAATTTTTTGATAGTATGTAATGTCTTAAGGGAAGAAAATCATGTTAGTAATATTCCTATTAGACAGTGAGATAGAGTGATAGAGGTTGGGCTAGAAGAAGGAGATATTTCAAAGCAGGACGAATGTAAAGATTTCTTGAGAAGAGTTTATTGAAGCATTTATGAGCAATTTCATGCCCCCATCTACTAGGAAGTAGATGCAATAGTGATTTATAAGACTAGTATAAGCGAGCAAGACTATGTTATTATAGGAGGTAGAGTTCACTTATCTTGCTAGGTTTGCCCCATAGTAGGTTAGTATCCTAGATGAGAAGCATTATGGATTTTTAAGATGTTTGAAAGATAGTTTGAGCCATCCTTTAGTCCCATTATTTATCTATGATTTTTTCAGCTAATTGAGAGGGTAAGATTGGCGGAGAATGATATGATGTTCACTTAGTAGAGATGAGATGCTACTAGAAAAGATTTGAAAGGAAGCCATAAATAAGTGCAGTTAGTGGAAAGAAGTCTATGTTTGAAGGTAGTGAACCTTGGAGGGAAGTACCAGCTATATCATGGAATGCAGGTGGATGTGTTCTAATCAATATTACCTTAGCTTATGGTTTTTATGGAAAGAGTCATATATTCATTTAATGATTTATTTTTATATGAGGGTTACTATTTCAAGTGTAAAAAGTCTAGTCATAAGATGGTACACTATCCATATAGGGTGCTAGAGGGTATATTTAAGGATGGAAGAAGTTAGAGTCAAAGATAACATATGGCAGCCCCATCTATGATAGTAAATGAGGTTTCCTCTACTCATGGAAGTAATAGATTTGGTGGTAGGTAGTTTGTGGATTTTGGTGGAGTTTAGAGAGTGTCAATGAACTTATCAGCACTATTCCAATATAACACATATTGTATATTCTAACCAAGTAAGAAGCAAAAGATGCACTAGACACAGAAATTATTCGATGACATTTTTGTTTAGGAATAATGGTTATAGACTTTGAGTTTTCCATTTTTTGTAACCAAACATATCTTGGGAGATTAAAAAATTATTCTCCAATAGATTCAGAAACAAAAATGTAACATTCATTATAATTATTTTAATCAAATTATTTCAAAGAACTACATATAATCCCAGAGTATTAAAATGATGTTGAATTGCAAATTGAATAACAATAACATAGGTACATCATCATTAATTTTATAATCACAATTAAAATAAGAAATGACATATCATCCCTAAGTATGAAAAATGATTTATTACTAAGGATTATTAATATGGTGATATTGATATTTTGAAAAATCTTTGAATTTTAATTTTTGATCTTGCTAAAAGGAAAATTTCCCTCATTTTATGTAGGAACTAAATAAGATGAGGTTTATTTTAATCTAGGGTTTTTAGTCTCACATAAAGGCAATCCCTTATGCTTAATTAAATCATATGAAAGTTGAATTCTCTACAAATACTCTTATTTAAAATAGTGGAAGATATTTTGTCAAATTTTCAATGATTGAAGTAAGAAAAAGGGGTTGGAATTTCCAAATGGGATTAATTCAAAATTGAGAATTTCTTTTTGTAGGCCAATTGATGAAGAGTAGGAGGCATTTGATGATTCTGAAATAATTTAGAAATATTCCAATCTATCTTATGTTGGGATTTAAGCTTTGGAGAAGAAGAATTTTATGTTTTAGTTGAAATTTTATTGGAGATTTGGGATTATATTCCAGATAGTGAGGACTTAAAATTTGAAGTCCTCCTCAAGGACTAAATCTAATTAGATTACTAGATAGTAGCAATTCGAACCTATTCTAATGCTCTTTTGACATACAATGGTCAGGATTGGAAAGCCAGCTAAACCACCTAAGTGCTTTAAAATAATGATTTTGATCTCATCAAAGAAAGGTAGGCTGTTATTTAAGTTTTTAGGATTTTGGTCCAACACCTAGAGAAAATCTTAAGTGGCCCCTTCACTTATGAGAGGTATGATTATGCTTAATGCAATTAAATTTTAATTAACCTTCATTTATTTTTAATATGATGCATGCAAATTAACTCTTTATATAAAAGTGATATGTTTTTTTAGTTTAAAAATAGGCATAGAAAGTAGTTTTTTTTTTTGTAGAGAGCACTGTATCCCTTGAGAGAGTATTGCACCCTCATAGGCCAAGTGATCTGCTATTACCGATAGGCGGGGAGGAGCCTAGTAAGGAGAGGAGAAAGGTATGAATGCATGAGAACTCCATGCTCTTACTTGCATGTTAGGAACATGTATCTTTCTATGTGAACTTACTTTCTTTTATTTAATAATTAGTAGAAGAATTTTTGGTCCTTAAGAGCCTAACAGAATCCAAGCTAAAATGAAACATGCAAGAAAAACACATATAAAGGTAGAAGATTTTTAATGCATAAGTAATTTAAAGAAATATTTTAAAACTAAATCAAAGCAATATAAGAATAAAGGCCATGTAACAAGCACCTCTTAATTATAATTTGGGGTCTTCAAGAAAATAAAGATGGTTAGGCTTTGCTTACAACAACCTGGATTCTATTACTATTAAATGACACAAGTTCTTTTTAAAATAAAGCATTTATTTTTATCTTAAAATTTCCATGGCTTTTGTATTCAGGCTCAATTTGTTCATCTGGTTTAGATATCAAAATGGAAAGAACTCTCCATTAAAGGATGTCTCTTTCCTCTTTGGACTCCAAATCTCTGAGGGAATGCTTCACTTTAGAAACTTTCATTACTATTAAATTATATTACAAATGAAAATTTAAAAGAGACTCTATACACCCTACATTTTAGCCTAAGAGAATAATTCATATAGAAAATCATCCATGAAAGCCCAAGAATATAAATCACTTGCTCATTTTATGTAAACACATCAACTTAGCAAAGCTTTTATTTTTTAGAGGGTTAGGCAATAAAGTGCATCTTCAAAAACTTTCTTAATTCAAATTTTATTCATTATTAGGCCCCTTTTAATAGTCCTACATAAGCATAACCCCCTATAGAAAATCTATTAACATCTAAATTGTTCCTAACATAGGTAAATTTAAATGTCCATCACTGATCATGGTAAAATCTCTTCGAGGCATATGAAAAGAAAGCGTAATAAAAATACATCATTCATTCTTAAAAAAATGTACATTTCACGCTGAAGATAAAACTCATAAAAGGATAGCGACCTAGGTTATAGCTAAAGTTAATTGTCCTAACAAGCAATCTATTTGTGTGAAGTGGATTGGGTAGTTTGGATTTTTTCTATGTTTGATATTGGTTAAGTTTCTCTAACACTTGAGTTTTACTTGTTCTAGGTCAAGTGGTACTTCATTTCAAGTTTAAGTTTTAATGTTTTAATATTTATTTTTAAGATGAATTTTTAAGTGTTAAAGTTGATTAGTATTTGAGTAAAACCAGACTCGACTATTACTTTATTTTAGAAATGACTTGTTCTATGATCTTGAGATGTATATGTCGAGTAGATTACTTAGTGGGAATGCCATCAACTTGAATACCGGGTTTATAAACTACTATTTTAAAGGATAAGCTTGACATTTAATTATATTACAATTAAAGCAATCCTCAAACTAGGGGATTATTTTAATTAAATCATTTGACACATCCTTACTGAATAAAGAGCTAATAAAAGTGGGGTGAGGGTCATCCTCTATTCCATGTTTGATTTCATTTAATTTGTCGACTATTGATTTCATTTTTTTTTCATATTTAAAAGGTACATCCGTGACTTAAAATTCATTCGAGTCATCTAATATTTCCTAATAACACCAATCAAGAGAATCAACATTTTTCAAGAGGACCCTTTTAGATTAGAGATGATTTATTATCAAGAAATAATACTCGTCATCGCAGAATGGACCAATGTGAATGTTCGTTAGGGTTGTTAAGCCCTTATAAACTAGTCCCATGTCTAACGAAGAGGGGGGGTGAATTGGTATTTTAAAAATTCTTGAACTAATTATATTGTACAATCTTCAAATCATGTTAATAGATACTAATGAATTAAAAAAAAATTGTTTTTTTTAAACCATAATTTAAACATCTCTTAATCCATTTTAAAGAGACTTCAGTAGTCATGGGGCTTGACTTTTCTCTAAGGGAGAGTTTGAAAGTTGAGCTTTGGGCATAAGAGAGAAAGGTGTGTTGTGAGAGAGGGAGAATATCCTTTTGGTATCAAGGGAGTGTGAGATAGGGAAAGCCTACACATGGCTACTCTGGCCAACATACATCTTCCTCCACCATGAGTCAAAGCATTACTTGAGGGAAATTTCAGGAAGAGCCTCTTAGAGATGAAGAGCAACCGTTAACTTCACCACAGCGTTCATAAAAGGGATTCTGCTACTCCACCGCATTATTGGTGAAATGGATTTGGCTACTGCATTGTATTTTTGGGGAAAGGGATTTGGCTACTCCATTTATTGTTAGTGAAAGGGATTAGACTACTCTGTTGCATTGGGTTGGTGGAAGAGATTTATGTAAGGGCTTATCTACCTTGTTCTTAGGGCTAAAAGTCCAAAAGGATACTAATAGGTTTAGTGTAATACCTAGAGACGAGGACAATGGGGTGTGGATATAGGTTAGGTTTAACCAAACCACTATAAATCTACTATGTTAGTTATTACTTTTCATCTTTTTAATTTTCTATATTTTAATTCCTTACACATTTTTTCTTTCTTGCAAATCTGAGTTGAAAATTGATATTATTGTGGTACATGAATATTGAGATTATTTTGGAATTTACTTTTGTTTGAAAAGAAAAGAAAATATAAATCTAAAAATAAAATGAATAAAAATATTTGCCATTCATTTTTCTATAAAATCAAAACAAAAAATTAGCATTTATTTTTTTTATTCAACTAGAGGAAAATTATTTTAAAAATATATTTGTAAATTTTGTTTATTTTTTCAAAGAAAAGATTTTCTTTAATAAAAATTATTTAAAGCTCCACTTTACCCCCCCCCCCCCCCCCCCCCCCCCCTCTCTTGATGAGCTATTGTAGTTTAAGTGGTCTAACAACCATAAACCAAAATTTTAATTGATATTAGAGTGGGTTCTCTGAATTAGTGGTTTAGAAGCACTGAGAAAAGATCCATTGCACAATTAAGAATTTCGGAGGGTTTTTAATATCTTTTCCACCATTATTTTATTATATCCCACTTGATTTCTAAAAAATTTGCATGTCTACTTTCTTACAATCAATTAACTATCTGATATTGCATATAATAAAAGTTAGTTATTCTATTCCTTCACATATAGTTAATAGTGTTAAAACTAAAACTTTATTTACCAAAAATAGCATTTAGGATAGAGATTATGCACAATTTAATGCAAAATGCTTAAACTATTTTTTGTACATTTAGATCAGAATATTATAGAGAGTCTCTACTAGTAGGAAAATCTAAGATAGATTGTGCATTACTTATGAAGGTATAAATGAGCTCAAATAATCCTAATTAAATTTATTGTTATATGACTATGAACTATTTCATACGAAACCTAAAGAGACTATCTAAGATATGTACATTAGGCCTTCTAAGATTGTAATCTCATTGCATGCTTTTGGTAGAGAATTTCAAATTTTGAAAAGGTTAATAAGATTTTACTCTATTTGCCTGATAGTATTGATACTAAAGTCACTGCTATTTCTGAATCTAAAGATAATATATACTCTATTAGAATGTACTGGACTCTCTCATTGCTTATGAACAAAATGTGAGCCAAATACTATTAAATGAAGGTGAGATGAGAAAATAGAAAACCATGGTTCTAAAGGCCAATGACATGAAAAGTAATATCTCTTCAGCTGGTGTGAACAATGACATAGCCTTGATGACCTGATAGTTTGAAAGCTTCATGAAGCTAAAGTAAAGTGCTACTACGTTAGAAGTAAAGTTAAAATAGGTAAATTTAAAAAAAGTTTATTCTAACATTATCTATTTTAAATGCAATAAGTTTGGACATCTTAGGTCCGATTGCCCCAATATTAAGAGCCACCCTTGAAAAGAGGAGGGTGAAGATAAGCCAAATACAAAAAGGAGAAAATAAATGTAAAAAAAAAATCTTTTGGGCAGACTCAGCCTCGTACCCATCTAAACAAGAACTAGAAGAGGAGATAACAAATCTATGTTTAATGGTCAATAAGACAATTATTAACTACAATTAAGAAGAGATATGTGACTAATTTTATAACGATTTATTTTTAATTTTCAAGCAAATTCATGATTCATATAGGAAACTCAAAAAATACCATGCAAGTCTAAAAAAAAGAACTTTCTGATTTGAAATGTGATCATGACATGTTAGTTAGAGAGCATGCTAATATTAAATTTGAACACATCACATTTGATAAGGAGCATGTATCATTATTACATTATTTTGATGAGTTAAAAAGGAATCATATTGAGTTAACTAAGTCACATGATTTCTTAACAAGTGAGCATATTGAGTTAGAGGAAGTATTCAAGGAACTAGAGTCACTTGCAATAAAACGAAACAATAATGAGAATGCATTAAAATTTGAAGTGGCTAGTTATAAAAGTGCTAATGACCATTTATAAGAAAAAATAAAAGCACTACAAGAAAATACTCAAGGGCCTAACTTTTACTAAAGCCACAACCTAGGACAAAACATTCATCAGATATCCCTAGGAAGAAGCACTATCCCTCATATAGGTTAGTAAACCTTTTACTAGTGTTTAGAGTGTTACTCTTGTGGTATGCTAAGACATATAGCCTGCACTTACAAAATTCACCTTCAAACACATCAAATTTTGAGGACATGGTCTCATCACAGCATAACATGCATAACATTTACTCATTATCACTTGGTTTTCCAACTGTAACATTTGATTGAATTAGTAGGGATGCTCTCACAAGAAGTCAAGTGAGAGCATGTCACACATATATAGTGGCTGCTCAAGATATATATTGAGATATTTGAAGCATTCATGACACTAGAGGCCAGAGGCAGAGGCAAGGAAACTTTGGGTGATAACACCAATATTAAAGTAGTTGACTCCGGTATAATTGGTAAGACTAATGGTATTATTAATGAGAATGTACTTTTAGTTGTTAGTTTAAAGCATACTTTCCTTAACATTTGTCAATTATATGATAAAGGATTTGATATTAAATTTCTTTCTATAAATTACCTTATTAATTTAAATGTTAAAATTATTTTAAATGGAAAAAAGAATTATCAATGTCTATATGCTTGATTTATCTGGTATTGATAATTTTTATGATATTTTCTCTTTGAAAACTATTTTGGATGAATCTTGGTAATGGCATGGGTAACTATGTCATGCAAGTATGAAAACTCTTAAGAAGATTATCCAATAGGACCTACTAAGAGGCATTACTAAGTTAGATTTCTCCTAGGATCATTTGTGTGATGTTAGTCAATTAGGAAAGCAAACTAGGTCTTCCTTTCATTCTGTTAAGGATGTCACTACCACTAGACCACAAGAGATCCTTCACATAGATTTATTTAGACACGTTAGTACAACTAATTAGGTAGCAAGTGTTCGACTTTTGTAATCATATAAGACTTTTCTATATTCACTTGGGTCATATTCATAGCACATAAGAGAAAGTATTTTGATCAGTTTGAGATTTTTTTTTTCACTTTTATTTAGAGAAAGATAGGTAATTTGATATCTACCAATTACAGTGATAATGGAGGAGAATTTAAGAATGATAAATTTGAATTAGTTTAAAGAGTCCAGATTTGATCATAACTTTTCTTACCCTACGAAGAAAGTATAGGACACTAGTGGAGGTTGCTAGGTCTATTTTAGATGAGTATACCCTACCTTGATATTTTTTAGTACAAGTAGTAAATATTGCTTATTATATTCTAAATAGGGTAAATATAAGATTCAAGTTCAATCAGACACCCAACGAGCTGCTTAAGGGTAGGCACCTAATCTTTTATATTTAAATGTCTTTGGGTCTAAGTACTTTATGATTATCAATGGTAAATCTCATTTGAGGAAATTTGAATCTAAGGAGGATGAAGGACTCTTCTTAGGTTATTCCTCAATAAGTAAAGTCTATAGGGTCTTTAATCAAAGAACATTAGTTGTAGAGGATTCCACCCATATTGTGCTTGGTCAATATTTGTGGTTTGAAAGTGGGTTTTGAAAAGTTTAGTTTTCTTTGGGAAATTTAAATTAATGTTAAAAATTTTAATTCTAAAATCGAACATCCCATTAGAAAAAGTATACCACCTCGGGAGGTGAAAATAAAAGTTCAGGATGGGGTTCAGATTTAGAATTATAAATTCTATCTTGAATATCATAATCAGATTTAAGAGAGAACTTTGTGTGGCCCCGAAGGGTCAAAATAAATTTCAATCAAATATCAAGCTACGATAATCAAGAGAAGTGATCGTTAATTTCATATTCGAAATTATTTTAACAAAAGATATATCTCCCCGAAGGGAGAAGATATCATTTGTTAATAATCGTTCGAACATAATGATAATGATAATCAATAATTTAATTTTCCCAATGAAGACTAATTGAATTTTGAAAATCAATTTTGAAAATTAGTTGTGGGTTTTAAATCTCCTACGAGCGCAAGCCCTCGTAGTTAATTACATCGTGGGAGACCAGAGTCCCCTACAAAAACTTTCGATTAAAATAATAGCAGAAATTTTGTTTAGAGATTTTCTAAGAATGATGTCAAAGAGAAGAAATTAAAATTTCAAATGGGATAGGAGCAAGATTGAACACTTATTTTGGAATCAAATGAGGAAGGGTAGGAGACACTTTAGGATTCTGAAAAAATTCAGAAGTGCCCCGACCTAAGCTAAGTGTTGGGCTTTAAATTTTGGATTGAAAGAATGTTTAATTCGAGTTGAGCATTTTATTAGAAATTTGGGATTATATTCCCGGAGGTTGGGGTCTTATAACTCATAGCCTGCCCCGGATCCTAGATCTATATTTGGACACTGGACCACAGTGATCCGAACCTAACTAATGCAATGCTAAATCTGGGCTTATCCCGGCCTGGATTGGGGAGCCAACTAAACCACCTAAATGCTTCAAAACCAAGAGTCCGGTCTTTTGATGCAGAGTAATCAGGGACGTTATTTAAGATTGGTTTAAGAAGTTGGGGTCGACATCTAGAGCAGCTTCCTAATTAACCCCTTGACTTATGTTGGGTGGAATGCTTAGACTAAAATGTAATTAAAATTTTAATTTAATTAGTTTCTAATGCGATGCATGCTGGTTAAAATCTCTAAATTAGGTATGCATGAGATTTTAACAAAAAGTCTTATAAAATAATTTTTTTGAAAAGACTAGACTTCCCCAGATCCAGCACCTCATCCTCATAGGTCAGATTATCTGGACTCTACCCGCAGGCGGGGAAGTGTCTTATAGCAAGGAGATAGAGAGATGCAATAATATGCATACGACCCCGGATGATTCTGGTTATTTCCTAAGTCGTTAAGTTTCTATGTTATTTAAATATTAAAATTTTAAATATTAGTTATGAGTAAAAAATATTTTTAGTCCTTAGGGAGCCTAGCAAATTCCAGGCTAAAACAAAAATGACATGCAAGTGCCAAAGAATTAAAAAAAGCATGCAGCCCTATATGCAATCAAATCAAACTAAAACACATTAAATAATCAAACTAATTAAATAAATGTCCATAGGCAAATTGCCTTGCTTATTATAACTCAGATTTACATAAATTAAAAGTGATCGAGAACCACCGACAACAACCCGGATTCTAATTCTAATACAGACGCAAGTGACTTTGAGTGGGATACTCTCTATCTTCAACTCCTCGGTCTTCTCCTCCTCGAGCTCCTTGGGTTCTTCGTCATCGGATACCCAAATGGAAAAGAGAACTCTTCGCCTGAGGGGAAGGTTGGTGTTTCCACTTTGGGTAGTAAAATGATCCAAATTTGGAGTTCCAAATGGATAAGGACTATCCCCCAAATGGGTATTCTTTTCTCTTTGGAATCCAACCTTTGGATCTATGTATCCCAAACTCAAAGTGCCGCTTTCACAACTCAATACTCAAATGAATTATATAAATATAAAAATGAAAATTCTAGACTCTCCTGCAAGGTTATCCTAAGCATTTAAATATTATGCACATCCCAAGAAGTTATATGTATGTATATATGTAGAAAAATAAACACACTTGGCCACGCTCTTTTTTATTTGGGGGCTAAGCAGTTGAAGCACCTGTAGTATTTATATTTATAATTTATTTAGCCCCCTTTATTGCCCTGCATCAGCATGGCCAACTGTAAAAAATCCAGTGAGTATCCAGATCATTCCTAACCTAAGGGTAATCTAGTCGCCCATCACATCAATCCACAGAGTGCAGTAAAAGTAAACAAACTCATCAATCAATTTCAATCACAACATGCAATGAAAACTCGAAAAACCCAGCACATAGTAGAAAAGTAAACACCGGCCTAGCCTGGATCTAAAGTCGGTTGTCCTAGCAAATCATCTAAAGTGTGTGTAAAAGGTCGTGTGGTTGGGGTAGATACTATGATGGGTAATTTATTCAAATTATCTAATATTTGAATTTATGGAAGGCTCAAAGAGAGGTTTAATTAAAGTTCAAATATTAGTATATTAAAATTTAAATTAAACTCATTTTAATAGTTAAATGGTTACTACCTTTTTTGCTCACCGATGCCATGAAGTTTGTTTCACCTTCCTTAGGGCTAAGTTAATAGCCACGTAGGCCTGGGTTACCCAGTAGTAATCGGGGTTGATTAAGTTGATTTAGTTTGTTGAAAATTAAGGATCAATTAATATTAATTAATTTAATTAATTACTGATTTTTAAAAATTAAATTATTTTATATTTTTCATCAATATGTTCGTGGCGTTGTGCCACCAGGCTCAAGGAACCAGGCCTCCTTAGGACATTTAGCCCCGCAGCCCGTAGTAGTCCATCCTAAAAACCTTGCTGATGTAGTTGAATTAAGGATTTTAACTTGGTTAAGTAATTAAAAGTAACTTAATTTTGATGTTTAATACTCCATTGAACTCATTCGGGGCGTTGTGCTACCAGGCTCGAGGAACCAGGCCTCCTTAGGACACTTAGCCCTTCAGCCCGGAGTAATCCATCCAATAAACTTCATCTTTGGAGTGTTTGTTATGCATTTGAGTGTTGGTTGAGTGTTTTATTAATCAAATTAAAGTTTTTTGGAATTTTAATGAATTATTGGATTTTTAGAAATTATTAGAATTATTTAATTATGTTAATTAAGGGGTCCAAAAGTTGACTTTTCAATTTAAAGCTCATTTTGTACGTTTTAGATTTTTAATAAATATTAGACCTTATGATGAGTTGTTAGACTGTTAGCACACTCAATTTGGAGTTTTCTATGAAAAGTTATAATTTTTCGAAATTTAGGCCTAGATTTGAACAACGATTGACCGAAAAGTTGATTTTTTGACTTTGACCATATTTTGGAGGATTGACATTTTTAGAAAATACTAGACCTTAATTGGAGTTAATTGACACTAAGTTTGCTCAATTTGGATTTTTTTATAATTAGTTATGAATTTTTAAAGTTTCACTAATTATTGGAATTTTTAAAATTGCTTAATTAGGAAGGTTTTGATTATTTTGATCCAAACTCATCCCAAACTACATGGAATCACTCCCAAAGGTCAGGGATGACCCATGGGAGCATTTTCAAGTGTTTGGAAGTTATTTGGGATTTTTAATGATTTTTAATTAATTTAATTAATTATTGATTTCATTAAAAGTCAAATTAAAGTTCAATTAGGAGTCTAGTCAAGGGGTTTTTATTTTTCCTAGGTAGAGGACTAAGTTCTGGTCAATTTGAGATATTATTTATAATTTTTGGACTTAAGTTGGATTTATTATATTTTTTGAATTTTTGGGTCCTTAAAAGGGTTGAAATTTTGGGTAATTAATTTTCTAACCTAATGACCTCCAAATTCAATGAAATTTAAACCTAAAGTACATTATGCCACTAAGTTTTCCATGTTCAAGTTTCACCCCTATTGGGTGTGTGTACAATCCCCTAGGAATTTTCTAAGTGTTTTAGATTTTTCTTTAATTATTTTTCCTAGGTGTCCCTACTGTTTAAATGGGCTTGAAATTTGGTGTAGCTAACCCTTACACATGTAAAATCATACCACAAGAGTCATACAGCCTAATTCTACAGGGAACTGGTGTTATAAATTTTTAAAGTTTTGGGTCCAAAATGGACCCATCACCTTAAAAATTCACGTCACAGAAAACTATTAAGCATTTGCCCCAAGACAAATTACAGAATATGCCTAAGATGCTCAAGAACATTCCACCAAAATTTGGGAACCATTTGATCCATGGATTGCAAGAAAATTGAGAAAATCAATAATCAAATAAATGCAAATTTCTCCCAATCCAGAGCTAAAAAAAACTTAGTTTTAATTTTAATAAATTCTACATTCAATTACCTTTCCAACGAGCCCAAGAACGTCTAATTTGGTGGAAAATTCAATTTTCTGTGAATTTTGGAAAATTTTGGGCATTTTTTAAATTTATTTTACCCAAATCCAATCATTGGATCGGCGGTGGCAATCATTGCGCCGCCGCCGCGTCATTTTGACGCGTGTCCGACATGTGGCACGCAACAGCGCACCACTTAACCACGTCGGATCACTGATCCGGCCGTTGGATCGGCCGCAGGATGAGCCCACGGCTCTAATTGAGCCACGTGTCCCGCGTGTCTGCGGAAGGGCCTGGGTTCGAAACCCAGGGGCGACATCTTGGTCCGATCGGCTGACACGGCCGATTCTAGGCCGTCCGATCGCTCGTCAAAAAACTTTAAACGCCCATATCTTTCAAAATACTCAATGAAATTTGACAAAATTTGAACTGTAGTTAAAGGGCAATGTGATCTTGCAATGCCTGGAGTTTGGAGGCTCTATGCATTGCAAGATTCCTACAGTTTCAAAATGAAATTTTAACTAAAAGTGGAGATATCTTACAATCTACACGGTGGATTTTTGTGATCATGGGCTCTCTAAACTTGTAGTTTGTCTACGCTCATTTGCAGAAGACCCTGGAAGATTTTAACAGCTAGATTTGAAAATATAGAAAAGAGATGGTATTTCTCTCTTTTCTCTCTCCTTTTCCACTAAAATGGTGATTTGGGTGGTGGAAATGGTGGGGGAAGGCTTGGAATGGCCTTGGGGAGTGCTGGATAGTGTGGGAAGCTATTGGAGAGTCTTGGGGATGCTGGAGTTTGGGACTTAGGCAAAAGAAATGAGCAAGATGAGGGTTAGGGCAAGTTTTGCCCACTTAACTCTCATGATTTGAAATGGATGGTTAGGATTCAATCAAGAGTGCTTTGGATGCTTGCCAAGTGTCCCATGAGCAGCCTAAAACCTAGAGAAGGCTGGTGGATGAGAGGGATTGCCTTGAGCCAAAAGGAGGGGGACCACACCTCTTTTTCTCCATTTGGCTAAACCAAGCCTAAGCAAGGTTTAGGGGGCTGGTTTGTGGCTTCTTAGGAAAGGAAATTAATCCCTTTTGAGGAGGTTGGAGCAAGTTTTGGGAGAGGGAAAGGGTTTTTCCATGTGGCATGGTCAAATGACCATGACTTGGTCTCATTTCAACAAAATTTGGACCCATTGACTTGTTGACCAGTCAATGGTGACTAAGATGTGCATGGGAGGGGTCAAAGATGCTGTAGGAGTCAATCTCAAGGGATATGGGGTCATGGTATTGAAGTTTTGAGTGAATACATGAACTTGGAGAGGGTTTTGACCCCTCAAAATGGGTTGACCAAGTCAAACCTAGGGAGGATTGACTTGGAAATCTTTGGACATGTCATGAGTGCCCAAATAAAAGATTTGAGGGATTGATTTGATTTAAAATGGGTTCAAGCATTTAAATTGACCTTAATGTGGGTTTAAGGGTTAATTTGGTCAACTAAGTCAAACCAAAGAGTGGGTTTGGTTTCAATGAGTTCAAATATCATGGGAAACTCATTGAAAAAGGTTTCAAAGGTTAAAGATGTTGAACTATATTGAGTTTTGGTCAAAAGTCCAAAAATCCCTTTGGAGGGCATTTTGGTCATTTTGACCTCTGGTCAATCTTAGGTCGAGGTGGGTCCAAAAAGATGCAGTTTAATGTTGAATACATTAATATCAAAGGTATGGAGGTGATAAGAGGGTTTGGAGAAGACTCTATGGTCAAATTCCACTAGGTGACGGGTCTAGTGGCACTGGCTGTAAATATTTGAAGGTTTTGCAGCCTTCAAGTTCAACTTAAGTTCTGGGGGTAGAAGTAGCAGATTGAGCTCAAATTTAGAGGGTTGAACCTAGAGACATGCCTCGTCAATATGCAACTGATAGATCATGAATCAAAGGTCATTTGACTGGGTTTTGAAGTGCTCAAAGATTTCCTAGAAAAGGCTTTTAGGACATATGCCTTTAGCTTTGGGTCTAAATCTGGAAATCTAGGTTTAAGCTGGATTTTGAACTTGATTATTTAGATTTGAATCATCCTAATCATTTATGATCATTTGGAGTGATCATAATTAATTGAAAAGGATTTGAGCTAGATCAAAGGCAGAATCAAGATTTGAACTAGAGTTTGAATTTTGGACTGGGCTGGAGTTTGGATTTTGATTGTGGTTTGAATTGAATTAAAGTTTGGATTGGCTTGAGCTCAGGATTGATTTGAAGCTTGGATTTAATTTGAATATAGACTGATCTATAGCTTGGATATATCTAAGGTCAGGATTGACTTAAATTTGGCTTGATCTATGATCTAGATAGATTCAGGATCTAAGCAGATCTAAAACTTGGACAGATCTTAAGGTTTTGGAATCTAGAAAAAGGTCCTAAAATCTAGAAGTGCTAGGATTTAGGGTCTAAACTCTAGAAGGATCCTAAGTTCTGGGCTCTAGAAGAATCCTCGGGCCTAAGGCTTAGGAATATCCTAAGATCTGAAGTTTAGGAGTATTCTAAGGTCCAGAAATCCTAGGGTCTGGGATCTGGAATGATCTTAGGATCTTGGTAGATCTAAGGTCTAGAGTCTATGAAGAATCCTAGGGTCTAGAGTAGATCCTAGGATCTGGAGTCTGGAAAGAATCTCAGGGTTTAGATTAGTCAAGAGGATAGGTCGAGCTAAGATCAGAATTGATCCTAGGGTCTGGATTAATCTGAGATCTGGGTTGGATCCTAATGGCCTCATACAAAAATGAGATCAGCAAATGGACCCCCAATATGTGTAAAAGAACGAAGTTCTATTGCACATATTGGCGTTGACCGAACTAGAAAGTCAAGTTTTGACTTTTAATCCTAAGGAAAGGAGGAAAACCTTAACCTTAGAGGACCAGGTAGAAGGTAGAAGGTAAAACTATGATGGAGCCACGGAGGGCGTTATCCACCACTAGCGGATGATCATGTGGGGAGGAAGCTTGCTCCATAGAGAGGATCTAAACTGGATTGAAACTAGGATGGTGCCACAAAGGGCGTTATCCACCACTAGTGGATGATCATATGAGGAGGAAGCTTGCTCCACACAGAGGATCTAAGCTGGATTGAAACTAGGATGGTGCCACAAAGGGCGTTATCCACCACTAGCGGATGATCATGTGGGGAGGAGGCTTGCTCCACACAGAGGATCTAAACTTGAATGAAACTAGGATGGTGCCACAAAGGGCATTATCCACCACTAGTGGATGATCATGTGGGGAGGAAGCTTGCTCCATATAGAGGATCTAAACTGGATTGAAACTAGGATGGTGCCACAAAGGGTGTTATCCATCACTAGCAGATGATCATGTGGGGAGGAAGCTTGCTCCACACAGAGGATCTAAACTGGATTGAAACTAGGATGGTGCCACAAATGGCGTTATCCACCACTAGCGGATGATCGTGCAGGGAGGAAGCTTGCTCCACACAGAGGATCTAAACTGGAAGGAAACTAGGGTGGTGCCACAAAGGGCGTTATCCACCACTAGCAGAAGGGCATATGGGGAGGAAGCTTGCTCCACATAGAGGACCTCAACTAGAGGGAAACTAGGATGGTACCACAAAGGGCGTTATCCACCACTAGCGGATAGTCATGTGGGGAGGAATCTTGCTCAACACAGAGGACCTCAACTGGAAGGAAACTGGGGTGGTGCCATAAAGGGTGTTCTCCACCACTAGCGGATGATCATGTGGGGAGGAAGCTTGCTCCACACAGAGGATGTAAACTGGATTGAAACTAGGATGGTGCCATAAAGGGCGTTATTCACCACTAGCGGATGATCATGTGGGGAGGAAGCTTGCTCCACACAGAGGATCTAAACTGGATTGAAACTAGGATGGTGCCACAAAGGGTGTTATCCACCACAAGTGGATGGTCATGTGGGGAGGAAGCTTGCTCCACACAGAGGACCTCAACTAAAAGGAAACTAGGGTGGTGCCACAAAGGGCATTCTCCACTACTAGCAGGTGATCTTGTGGAGAGAAAATTTACTCTACACCAAAGATCAGGTCTGGATGATCGTATGTGAAGGAAACTTGCTCCACACTGAGGATCAGATCTGAATTCTGGAATTTGAGATTTGAATGATTTTGAATTTGAATTGATTTAGTTTTGAATTTGAAGAAGTTTGAATTTGAAACTTGATTTGAATTGATTTTAAATTTGAGAGATTTGAATTTAAAATTTGATTTGATTTTAATTGATGTTGAATTTGATTTTGAATTAGATGGATTTTGAATTTAATTTTAAGTTTGACACTCATCTGGCATTGTACTTCCTGAAGAGCCTCCCCAATATTTAAAAATATCATGTGGCATACTTTAGGGTTGATCAGTCAAAGAGAAACTCCCTCAAAGATTGTAATTAGAATGAATAATCCAGTCAACATTGATTTAAGATTTTCATTGAATTTATAATGGATTAGAAGTGGTCTACAAAAGGCTATGACTAAGTCCCCTACTTGGGGAGTTCTAAAGTGACACAACTTATTAATATCTCAAATCAAATGTGACTTATGAGCTTTTAAACTTTGTTGAGCTTAATTTGATTTTTATTTGAGGCCCTCGAGCTCTTCAAATTGGAGTCGGGCACTCTGCTCAATTGGAGTTTGATTTTGAACAGTAAGTCCAAACAAAGGAAACTACGCTCTTAGATCAGAATGATCTAAGACCCAACACAAGGTGTAGTTTGATTTTGAACAACAATTTCCAGCATTATAAAATAGTCCTCTAGTGGGTCTGATCCTGGACCCAACATAGAGTGTAATTTTATAGAGGTCTTAAAGGAAAGATGCCTATGAGGAAGAACTCACTCATATTCCTCAAGGACTTGATTTAAATTTTTATCAAGAGTAGAAGATTCATTCTTCTTATCAGAAATCTTCCTCTAATTATTTGGACCCTGTCGGAACGATAAATGGGAACAAATTGAGAAGTACAGTGAAAAGTTGAGTGACTCCAACGAACTTGAAAAGGTTTAAGGATTTGGGTTTTGTTGACCCAGACCAAGTTTCATAGAAACTGAACTGGGGTCTCCCTTAAATAATTTGAATTAAAATAAATTTCAAAGTAGTTTAAGTTAAGAAAAGAAATGTGATCTTTTCAATTTTCTTGCATGAGAGATTTTTATATCTTGATGGATTATCGATGCACGATGAGAATTTTGGATTCAAGATTCTCAAAATCAAGCAATTTGATGTTGACTGGGTCTTCATAAATTTAAAGATTTAGAAGAAGGGAGTCTCTTTCTTTTTTTTCCTGGTGGCGCATATTACGCATCTTTCAATTTATAGTGCACTTTGCACTATTTCTTTTTTTTAATTTTAGTGCATTCGTGCATCTTTTTTTTTATTTTGTGCAATTCGTGCATCTCTTGATTTTTTTGGCACAATTTGTACATCTTTAGATTTCAATTGAATTTGAGAAGATTCTGCACCTTCTTTATTTCAATGTCGGGATTACATCTCAAGCATAAGAGAAGAAAGTTCATTCTCTTATGCAAGAACGGATAATCCTCAAGGCAGGACCCAATCTTTTTTAAAAAGAATATTGGCTTGACTTTTAAAAATTATTGACTAGATTTTAAGCATGCAAGAGACATCTATTAAGATAACAAATTGCGGGAAGATTGAGAAGATTTTCATTCCGAAGATCAACTTAAGTTTGACATTAATTTTAGTTCAATAATTAAATCAATCCCACAAAAGAGGTGGGAGGGAGGGACATTTAAACATCTGGTGGAGTCAACTACAACTTTCTTCTGCTTAAAATTTAAAGTAGAGGTCAATTTTTATTAAAAAGATTAATCAACTATCTTGAAATTTTGAAATCAGTACACTTGAGAAATTGATAAGTTTTTCCTTAAAAAGAACTTGCAAATCTAGGTGGCAAGACCCCAACAGTATGGAATTGAATTCCTATGCTCTCCTTGGAGGGTGATACTGTTGTGGAGTCTGCATTATCCTAGTGGCATCATTTTAATCAAAAGATTTATCACAATAGGACCCCGTTGAAAGTTAAATTTCAACGATATCACATTCTAATAAAATCTTAGATTATTTTCCCTCTCTACTAGTGGCCTAGTAGTTAAGAGAGTGGCACCCTGAATGGTTTCTACACCTCTTCCTCTCTAGCTAATGCAATGGGACACGTATAGAAACGTGACCTAATGTCTTCTAGTAGAGTGGACGGGTCATAACCTTCAACTGGGGGCCTAGGGCCTTATGCTGGTGTTTGTTTAGTGCTGGCTTGATTGATTCTCGCCATGTAGTAGTCGAGAAGGTGTATTGGAGATCGTGCTCTCGTTTCTACAACCTCCCTCCTTTAAGCAACAGGAGAAGGGTGAAAACGATTTTGACCAGGAAAGGGGTACGTACTAGGAGCAACGAACTTTTTATTAGCCTTAGACTTGATGTGCTTTAAGGCTTTCGCCTCTACAGTCTTTCTGGTATTAACAGCCTTCTTTCTGACTCTACGAAGGTAGTTCTTCCTTTTGTTCTTGCTGATGACAGGGGTGTTAGAACTTGATCCGATCTCCGAGTGAGATGGTAGCTCTTCTATCGTTATTGAATTCTAGTTCTTTTCCACTTGAGTAGAAAGTACAATGGGTAAAGGGGTTGATTTGGTCAACCATGGTTAAGGGTTGATTTGGTCAACCATGGTTGACTTGGTCAACCAAGTCAAACCAAAGAGTGGGTTTGGTTTCAATGAGTCTCAAATATCATGGGAAACTCATTGAAAAAGGTTTCAAAGGTTAAAGATGTTGAACCATGTTGAGTTTTGGTCAAAAGTCCAAAAACCCCTTTAGAGGGCATTTTGGTCATTTTGACCTCTGGTCAATCCTAGGTCGAGGTGGGTCCAAAAAGATGTAGTTTAATATTGAATACATTAATATCAAAGGTCTGGAGGTGATTAGAGGGTTTGGAGAAGACTCTAGGGTCCAATTCCACTAGGTAACGGGACTAGTGGCACGGGCCGTAAATATTTGAAGGTTTTACAGCCTTCAAGTTCAACTTAAGTTCTGGGGGTAGAAGTAGCAGATTGAGCTCAAATTTGGATGGTTGACCTTAGAGACATGCCTAGTCAATATGCAACTAACAGATCATAAATCGGAGGTCATTTGACTGGGATTTGAAGTGCTCAAAGATTTCCTAGAAAAGGCTTTTAGGACATAGGCCTTTAGCTTTGGGTCTAAATATGGAAATCTCAGTTTATGCTGGATTTTGAACTTGATTGTTTAGATTTGAATCATCCTAATTATTTATGATCATTTGGAGTGATCATAATTAATTGAAAGGGATTTGAGCTAGATCAAAGGCAGGATCAAGATTTGAACTAGAGTTTGAATTTTGGATTGGGCTAGAGTTTAGATTTTGATTGAGGTTTGAATTGAATTAAAGTTTGGATTGGCTTGAGCTTAGGATTGATTTGAAGCCTGGATTTAATTTGAATACAGATTGATCTAGAGCTTGGATATATCTGAGGTCAGGATTGACTTAAATTTGGCTTGATCTATGATCTAGATAGATTCAGGATCTAAGCAGCTCTAAAACTTGGATAGATCTTAAGGTTTTGGAATCTAGAAAAAGGTCCTAAAATCTAAAAGTGCTAGGATTTAGGGTCTAAACTCTAGAAGGATCCTAAGTTCTGGGCTCTAGAAGAATCCTCGGGCCTAAGGCTTAGGAATATACTAAGATTTGAAGTTTAGGAGTATTCTAAGGTCCAGAAATCCTAGGGTCTGGGATCTGGAATGATCTTAGGATCTTAGGGTTTAGAGTCTATGAAGAATCCTAGGGTCTAGAGTAGATGCTAGGATCTGGAGTCTGAAAAGAATCTCAGGGTCTAGATTAGCAAGAGGCTAGGTCGAGCTAAGATCAGAATTGATCCTAGGGTCTGGATTAATCTGAGATCTGGGTTGGATCCTAATGGCCTCATACAAAAATGAGGTCAACAGTGAATTAAATAAACTTACTGAGCCTAGGTTTGAAGATGATGATGATGAGTGTAAAAATTACCCATAGAGTATAGGTTATTGACCTAGTAGATAGAGAATAACCTCAAGACCCTTTGCCTAGATAGTGGAGATATTCCTATAGGCACCCAAGAGAGCTTATCTTAGGAGATCATCAGTATGGGTTAGAACTAGGTAAGGCCTTACGTAAGGGGTTAGCTATACTATATTCATTTCAATGATATAACGAACTATTATAGATCAAGCCCTCAATGATGAATTATGGAGCTTAGCTATGCAAGAGGTGTTAGACTAGTTTATAAGCAATGCTATATAGGAATTGGTTAGTAATGTGAAGGCCTTTAAGTAAAAGATGCTAAACTCTTAAACATTGAGGTGCCTTTTGGTGTAATAGTTAGAATTTTATTTAAGAAACTTTGCAAATAAGCATGCTCATCCCAAAGCAATTTTAGGATGGTTGACCTACTAGAAAGTTACACCAATAAGACAAAACCATGAGCTCTTAGGCCAAAGTGGATAATATCTCAATAGTTAAGAGTTTGGGCTATTACAAATGGTATATGATAGTACACCAGTTAGAAGATGGGAACTAAGTTTTATACAAGACAAAGTGCTATGCCATGGGAGCCACCTCTTAAACCCTATATAGGACAAAGTGTAACATGATAGGAGACACCACATAAACTTATAGGGGCCACCTCTAGAATCTTATCTGCTTGGTGAATGATTCTAGGATAAAGATGCTGATGAGGATGTCAGTTACTTAAGTATGGGAGATTATGAAACTCTTAAGTAAAAGAAGCTAAACTCTTAAACATTGAGGCACCTTTTGATATAATGGTTGAAATTTCATTTAAGAAACTCTGCAGTTAAGCGTACTCATCCTCGAGCAATTCTGAGGTGGGTGACCTACTGGGAAATTACACCAATAAAATAAAACCGTGAGGCTTTTAGGCCAAAGTGGAGAATATCTTGATAGTTTAGAGTTTGCGCTATTACAAGTAGACCCAATGATAAAATATAGTTATCACTAAATGGGCATTTTAAAATAATTTAAATGACTCTTGTCAGTGACTAGAAATAAGGATGGACAAGTAGTTAAGGAGTACAATCAGATAGAAGTGAATTGATTTTGATGAGACCTTTACCTTTATAATTAGATTAGAAGTTATTAGAGTACTACTAGCATTTTCATATTTTAGAGGCTTTAAATTATACCGGATGGATGTTAAGAGTGAATTTCTAAAAGGGATAATTAAAGAACATATTTATGTAGAACAAACCCCAAGTTTTGAAAATTCATTATTTTTCAACTATGTTTATAAATTAAAGAAAGCTTTATAAGGATTGAAATAGGCACCTAAGGCATGGTTTAAGAGACTTAACACCTTTCTCCAAAATACATCATTTTTAGGGGTAGTTTGGATACCACCCTATTCCATAAGAAAATAGGAGATGATTTACTTAGTACAAATATATGTAGATGACAAACTTTATGGACCTACCAATGAAAACTTTTATAATGAATTTTTAGATACTATAAGTAGGGATTTTTAAATGAGCATGATGGAAGAGCTATCCTATTTTTAAAATTTTCAATAAAGTAGAGAGAGGATGGTACCCTCATCAATCAGATTAAATATATTAAGTAGTTATTACAAAAAATTAATATAAAAAAATTCTGAAAATATAAATACACCAACGAGCGCAACAACCCAACTTAATAAAGATAGTTAGAAAGTCAGTAGACCAGAAGAAGCATAGAATAATCATAGGAACACTACTTTATTTGATTGCTAGTAAACCTTATTTTATCTTTTGTGTGTGTTTACGTGCTAGATTTCAAGCTGTTGCAAAAGAATCCTATATGACTGCTTTAAAGAAAATTATTAGACATCTTTAAGGCACTCAAAATTTAGGCATCTGGTATCCTAGATATTAAACCACCTCTAAAATTATAAGATATTCAGACTCAGACTTTATAGAGAATAGAGTAGATAAGAAATGTAATTCTAGTACTTATCAATTTGTAGGGCTATCCTAAGTTTTTTGGACTAGTAGAAAATAAAATTATATTGTCCTATCCACTACTGAAGCAAAATACATAACTATAGGAAGTTGTGTTGCTCAAGTGTTATGGCTAAAGCAATAAATCCTAACCTTGGACTTTCTATAGGCGCTAACCCCATCATGTGTGATAGCACTAATTCTATCTGCATTTCAAAGAACTAAATCCAATATTCCAGCACATTGATATTAGACATCATTTCATTAGGGATCATTTAGCAAAAGGAGACATAGAATTGCATCATATAGCTACTAAAAATCATTTGGAAAATATCTTTACAAAACCACTCAATTGTGACACTAGGTATCATTGATATTAATGCTTAATAAAAATGGGTAGGAATGTGGTTACAATTATTATTTTGTTTAATTATTTATGCTATATGATTATGTCTATGATTATTTAAATCTATTTATTTTTATTTGTTTTTTTTGTGTTTAATTGTTTATGAAAATTGCTTGTAGGTTTTTTTGTGATCATCACACATAAATTAGTATTTGCTCACATCCTACTGTATGATATACTTCATTCTATATATTCACAAAAGATCCACATATCATCACCATACAGCATACCAAATGACCCTAATAAGATTAACTATTAGTCGTACTACATGAATGGATAATTCTTACTATACAATGTACGCGACATAGATCATTAGAAGAATTAATTTGGTTAGTAAAACATTTAATTAACTATTATACTAAACGAACACCCATTCATAGTATACAATATAATTGGTCAATGATCGTACTGGCTAACTTGTCAGGATGTGAGCTTTTTACAAATATCATCCAATACAATCCTATTCAAACTATACATTTTGACAAACTTTTGCATTTTTATTTCAGGACAAATTAAAATTTTCTGCTCATACTCTATGATTTAGATCATAATATACAATCTGTTAAGGCTAGGAAAGGGCAAGTTTAAGGCTTTGAACCACATAATTCTAATTTCTCGTCTCTTAGCCTTTAATTACTATCCTTACAATTCTTAATGGCATGGGAAAAGTGTTCTAGAGCTCCAGCAATAAGTTACTCCCAATGAACTTTTGATGATTGATTCCTTGACGCAATAGACGAGGAAGCCTACCATCGATTAAAGATGTAACCATCACTCCCTCCAAAGTCCTAAATCAAAAAATCCTATAATTTTAAGTGTTAGACATTTCACAAACACTGCGCTTCAATTTCTCCTCACTTTAACCTTTCCATTCAACTTTGAGAAGATTTTTAAATTTTTTTCAGGTTTGAAAGTTAACATTGAGGGCATAACACTTTAATATTATATTTATAGACTCCCTATTGCCAACACTTATCAAGACTTTAATGAAATTTTATAACTTTCCACCACTAGCCAAAAAGCTCACATCGTAGCATCTACAACTAACAAAAATTTGAACCAAGTCAATCTCACACATAGAAATACACCGAGAAATCTTCATCTTCTATTAATTTGAACACTTGTTCAAATCACACTCATCATTCCCACATCCTTAGAAACTTAATTGTTCCTTAAGAAGGTGATAGGATCATCATTATTCCTCTTCTATATATAATCACATACTTTGTTATGACTAGCATCGAATTTAATGTAGTAGACATGATTAACCATTGCATTAAAAATCCTATAAGCATTGGAGATCTTAGGATCCATCGTAGGAAAAATCTAGCATTAGGACTAAAAGTTTGTGAGGGTTTTGAAACCCTATAGAACTAGCCCGAGGCTAACAAAGAGAGGGGGTGGGGGGTGAATTAGTGTTTTAAAAATTATTAAACAAAAAGAAAAATCTTTTTTATCCCTTTTTTAATATTTTAAAAGAAAACAACTTATGAGCAAGCAAATAGTAAAATCAGAGCTTTCAACCATAGAGCAAATCATAGAAAAGTGCGAAAAAGGTAATACGAAAAGAACACATCGAATTTTATAGTGGTTCAGTAAAATTTGACCAACATCCACTCCCCAAAAATCTCCTTTCCAGATATTGAACTAATCGGTTAGTGTCTCTCCTTTTGCCCCCATAATAAGGCGGAGAAGCCCTTACAAAAGCTTCCCACCAACCTAGTTAGGTAGAGAACCTTGAATCCTTTTTCACCCTCCTAGTGAAGGAAGAGAACCTGAAATTTTTTTACTCCCACCTAGAGTTGGTAGAGAATAATGAATCCTTTTACTCCAACCTGAAGTAGGCAGAGAACCTTGATCTAATGCTGAAGATCATCTCCACAGAGCAACCAAGGAATAAAGGATGAAGCTTAAAAAAGATGATTAAATCCTTGCTTGGAGCAACCTTTATGAAATCCCTCACATACTCCCCCTCATAATACTCACTCTCTCTCTCTCTCTCTCTCTCTCCCACAAACTCTTCTTCTCCTTCTCTAAGCTCTTTTAGGTAAGAACAGTAGCAAAAGATATCTTTATAGCAAATAAGAGAAATTAAATAGGAGGCTTCCAAAAATAGCCCTAATTTTAAATTTTGCAGTGAAGATCATCTAGGATGATCCAAATATTATCCTGTATGATTAGTATAAAATAGCCCTTTCAGGTAGTACGATTAGCATTGCCCTGTCTGATTAGTTCAAGTATTTGAAAGAATCGTCCTGTATGATCTTTCGATCGTCCTGGATGATTAGTTCATGAGTGTGTATTTATCATCCAGTATGATGTCTAGTGATTAATTATCATCCCATGCAGTAGACGGGTCTTCCAATATGAAGTAGAGGTATCGTCCACGATGATTAGTTGAAAATTTATAGTTTTTGTTTTATACAATGGGTGACGATTAATTATCATACCATACAGTGCTATGATCGTACAGTACGATTATCTTCGATCATTATATACGACTTGATTAATCAATTTAACTATAATTAATCCCCTAATCACATGATCAATTTAGGCATGATTGTCATAAATCATCCAGGACGATACATATCATCCCGTATGATTAGAATAAAATTTCGAAAATAAATTATTACCAAAATTGGGATTGGCGGTTGTTTCTCACAAACTGTACTAATTATCTTGTACGATATAAATCATCTAGGATGATTAGTTAAGAAAACATAATTTCCAAGGATGCCCTAATTAGGTCTTCTATTTTTAATTGATCATGTAGGATGATTTAAAACCATCTTGTACGATATGATCAAAAAATAAAAAAATTTCTAACTCATAAAATTACTCCCCTTGAGTGTCTGTGTGCAAGGTTACTTAGCTTCAGGATCCATCATAGTACATTTTACTCAAGAAAAGGTAAAAGATGCATTGGAATTAAAATTACAAACTGACCCAATCATAGCCTACCTGATCTTGAGCTGATTGCATACCATGTGAACTTGTGAACCTGAAAGATTAGTGAATAGGGCAAACCAAAATAGATATGTAAGAATAGCAGTAATAAAGAAATAATAATTTTTGTTATCATCAAAATCATTGTACTTGGGCCCATATTTGCAACAATCTCCCCATTTTTTATGATGACAAACATTATTGCAAGAAAAATGCAAAAGCAGGAATATTTTTGTTTTTGTTCTTTCTTCTTTTTTTTTTAAATGAGACATTAAAAAAAAGAACAGAAATAGAACAAAGCAAAATTCCACTAAAACATAAGCAAACAACATACAAAGAAACATAGTAAGCAAAATATATATTACTCCCCCTTTTGACATCACAAAAAGGAGGAAAAAGGAAAAATAGTAAACAGAATAAACTATAGAAAGAAAGACCAGTACGAACACAGAAATAAAAATATTAACAAACTAGAAAGAAGAATTCTGATCAGGTGGAGGTGGTGGTGGATGAAAGTATCAGTGAAGAGAGGCAAACTGCTTGCCAAACCAGGCCAAAACCTAGTCATACTGCTGTTGTTGCTGAGCGGCATAGGAGTCAAAACTTGCCTCCCACTGGTCAAACCTCTGAACCAGTACATCATACTGAGTCCATTGGTTTATCAGTTCAGGTGCTGATATCGGTGCTGGACCTCCCTCATATTCTTTTGGCTCACAGTCATGATAGTGACCATGGAGATGAGTGGCACTTTGAAGAACATGAAAGGAGCTATTGGAATAGAACACTAGAAAGTGATCTTGTGGTGCAGGGTATTGAAAATTATACTTATATTCTAAGACAAAGGCAATGATATATCCTAAAGCAAGATTGGTCTATCTCTTTTGGTGGGGATCTCTAATGACGGTTATATTTTCAATATAGAGAATGAGTAGGTCAGCAGCATTAAAATCAATAAGATCCATAATATAGTAGGTTGTAAGAGAAAGAGCAGGAGTGATGTTTATCCTATCACCATCTTTAAAAAATATGGAGTCCCTAAGAATGTTCTGGATGAGTCGGGCATCGAGAATTAAGGTGTTGACATCTGGTATGTGGTAGTTAACATTGGATTCCCTAAAAATAGTATTTTCTTGTGACCAGTTATACTCAGTGTAAGAAGTGACATGGTGGACTTTCTAATAAGTTATGGAAAGGTGGAGGAAGTCGTGCAAGTCCTGATAAGTGATTTTTATAGGCCTTCTATTTACGTAAGATTAGAGGGTAGTGCCCCCACTATTAATGCGAAGGCTAGCTAAAAATTCAAAAAGGAGTTTTGTATTATAGGGATTGGCAAGTGTAAGGATGAAGCCAAGAGTGATATGGGAAACATAATGAGTACCTAGAAGGTCAAGACTTCTTGGTTGATAATTTTGGAATCTATAATCCCTACAGTATTGTACTACTGATAAGCTTCTTCATCAGCAGCTTTAGTGAAGCGAGGGCCAATAGTTCATCGAGAAGAACAACCCCTAGTGCCCGAGATCGTTTACCCCGAGTCATTTTTAGAAGGAAAGGCTTGAGAGAATAAGTAAAGGAATGAGAGGGTTGGAATGGTGTGGAGATTTCAAAGATTTAGGCTTGTTTAAAAAGAATCAAGAAAATCATCTAGGATGATCATGAGATCGTCCAGGACAATCAGGTGCAATAATGTCATCCAGTTGATCCGTCAAAAAAGTTGGTCATATCATCTAGGATGATAAGATATCATACTAGATAATTAGATACAGGATGATATGCCCGAGGAGTCAGCAGGATGATCATTGATTGGTTGTATCATCCAGGATGAACAGGTGGATCATCCAGAACGATGAGTAATAATTAATCATCCTAACATCATTCAAATCATCCAGCAACTCCTGCCACATGGATCATCCAAGATGATGTTGTAATCATACGAGATGATCACTAATAATTGATCTATTTAAGCCGTTGGATGTGCTGGATCTGAGATTAGAATTTTTTGTTCAGATCATATATCATGATGTTAATCATCCTAGATGATGTGAGCAAAACTAGAAAAATTTAGAAATCCAATGTGATGATTAGGAGGATTTCCAAAACAAAAATAAAAAGACAAAAACACATAAAAACAAGATAAAAACCAAATAAAACTAGTCATGAAGTAAATTAAAAGGTTTTTTTTTATCAATCAATCTCTTGTAAATGATAAATTTCCCTTAATTTAAAATTTAAAAACTAATAAGAATGAAATGATAACACTGAAATCTAGAAAGGTTAGAAAAAAATTTTTGTAAACCCTACCTCAGAGACCTTATAGGTTAAAGTTCCTTTTAAATAAAAATCTAATTCAGAAAAGAGATATTAGATAAGAAAGGTGATCTTTTTAAACTCTGTTCCAAAAAAAATATCCGATAAAATAGTATTGCAAAGTAATGAATCAAGAATCTTGATTTTAATCTCAAGTGTTTGAAAATATTAAGTGGCACATGGGTTCTTCTAAGATTTGAAAGAAGCTTATTTCTTTGTCGGCTCATTTTGTTTAACTTTTTTAGTTATTTGGCGCACTATGTGCATCTTTTGATTTTTGACACACTTTGTGTATCTTGAAATTAATTTGCAAATATTTTGCATATTTTCAGCGTTGGGCTCATTTATGCCCTATTTATTTGGCTGGCTAGCTTGTTTCCTTTCATAACCTTTAAAGACTCTTAGTTATGAGATTATCTTTCAGATATAAAAGAAGAAAAATAGACTCTCTAATATAAGAAGGAGCAAACCACAAAATAGAATTGTATTCATATGATAAAAGTAACCACCTGAGTAAGAAAACTTGAAAGTGATTCATTCATTTAGAGTATTATTCATATGAGATAGATTACTATAGGAAGATAAAAGAGATCTCAATTTTAAAGTTCAACTTTTAATTTTGAAATAGATTTTGATTCAAAAAGAAAAGTATGCCATTAAAAGTGTTAGAGGAAGATCAACAATCATCAATGTTTCTTCCTTTAACTATTTTAGAGTAGTCAATCACTGCTTATAAGCTTCTAAACAAAAATAAGATAAAAAACTCATTTAAAAAGTATAAATAGAAAACATCATTTTCAAGCATGAATATCTATCACACCTAATCTGGTTCTTTAAGTGCTAAAGGTTTCAAAGGCTAGTGGTTTTGTAAAGATATCTACAAGTTGATTTTCAATGGCTATAGGGTGTAGCTCTATATCTCCTTTGGTAATGTGGTCCCTAATGAAATGGTGTCTGATGTCAATGTGTTTAGTCCTAGAGTATTGGATTAGATTTTTTGAAATGTAGTTGGAACTAGTGTTATCACATAGGATTAAAATTATGCATGCAGGTAATCCTAAATCCAGAATTTATTGCTTTAACTAAAGGACTTGGGCCACACAACTTCATAAGGAAAAATATTCAGCTTCAGCAGTAGATAGTGCAACTGAGTTTTATTTTTTACTGGACCAGGAGACTAAGGATTGTCCTATGAGTTGACATATCCCAGAAGTTCTTTTCTATAAACCCTGCATCCTACAAAATTTGAATCAAAATATCCTAAGATTTCAAAGAAAGTGTTATGCCTAGGATACCGGATTCCTATGTCTTGGGTCCCTAAGAGATATCTAAGAATTCTCTTAACAGTAGTCAAGTGGGACTCTTTTGGATCAGTGTGAAATCTAGCACAGAGACAAACACTAAACATAATATCAGGTCTATTAGTAGTCAAGTAAAGAAGTGATCCAATAATTTCTCTGAATTTCTTTTGATCAACAAATTTTTCATTTGAATCCTTATCTAACTGAACAATGGAACTCATGGGAGTCTTGATTGGCTTAGCTTTATTAATCTCATATTTTTAAGGATGTCCTTAATATATTTTGACCGACTAAGGAAAGTTTCATCATCCTTCTACCTTATGCTAAATCAAAGAAAGTAAGTCAGTTCTCCCATCATACTCATATCAAACTCCTCACTCATTATTTATGAAAATTCATCATACCCATTTTTATCAGGAGATCCAAACAGAATATCATCAATATAGATTTGGACAATCAGTAATTTATCTCCTACCTTTTTTAGAAATAGGGTGGTGTCTACGCTCACATTAACAAAGGTTCTTTCTAGTAAGAAATTGCTTAATCTTTTATATCATGCCATGGGTGCTTATTTTAGTTCATATAAAGCCTTTTTTTAATTTGAACACATGATTAGGAAATTATGAATTTCTAAAACCTAGGGGCTGTTTAACATACACATCTTTTTTATTATCTCATTCAAACAAGCACTCTTGACATCCATTTGGTATAGTTTGAATCCCTTATAATAGGCAAAGGCTAGTAGCACCCTAATAGCTTCTAATCTAGCTACAGGGGTAAAGGTTTCTTTAAAGTTAATCTCTTCTATTTGATTATATCTCTTAGCTACTAATCTTGCTTTATTTTTCACTACAACACCAAAATCATTTATTTTATTTTTGAAAACCCATTTAGTTCTAACCATACTCTAGTCATTAGGTCACTCAACTAGCTCCCAAATATCATTCCATACAAATTGATTTAACTCTTCTTGCATGGCTAGGATCCAAAATTTATCAGATAGGGCTTGACTTAGGTTGGGGGGTTCAGTCATTGAAATGAAGGCGGAGAGATTTACTTCTTTTCTAAGGCCATGTCAAGTTCTAACAACTTCAAATAGGTATCCTAAGATTAGTTCTTTAAGATGACTTGAAGAATATCTCCATTCTCTAGGCAGTGTGTTTTCAGGTTCTACCCTTTCCTCCATATTTATAGATTCTAATCCTTGGGTGACTTCTATAACCTCTTCTTCTACCCTAGACCCTCCAAAATTATCAAGTTCATCAAATACAATATGAGTGGTCTCCTCAACTACCAGTATCCTTTTATTGAAGACTATTTATGATTTACCAACACTTGAGTAACCTAGGAACACTCCATCAAATTTAGGGTCAAACTTTCCAAGTTTAGACTTTCTATAATTCAGAATGAACACTTAACATCCAAAGACATAGAGATGAGAGAGATTGGGTGTCCTACCCTTCTGGATTTCATAGGGTGCCTTCTTCAGCTTGGATACATTTCTTTTAATGTAATATTCTTTTCTTTTCACTTGTCACCTAAATTAATTGGTCTTTGAGTCACTCCTTGCTCATAAGCAATCAGTGATCCAAGTAGATTATTAATAGAATATAAGTCCAAATCTTTAGACCTAATTATAACAGTTATCTTTGCATCATAAGCAGTAGGTATACAACGTAGGATTTTACTAACTTTTTTTGAATTAGTGAGTTCTCTACCTAAAGCATACAATGAGGCAACAAACTGAGTAAAATGTGTATACATGTCAAAAATTCACTCATTCAGTTTCATGCAAAATAGTTCATAGTCGTGCAATAGAAGGTTTAATCTAAATTATTTCACCTCATCAGTTCATTCATAATTTATGTAAAGTCTATCTCAAATTTTAGGGCATAGAAAAAACTATTTAAATATTTTGCATCTAACTAAGCTAAGTCTTTTTCTTCTAATGTCCAATCAGCAAACGGTGTTTCAATCCTAATGCCATCAACAAGTCTAGTGGGTCTAGTGTAACCTTCCTGTACTAAAATCCATATACGATAGTAAAGTGATTGCAGAGAAGTAGACATGTGACTTTTCTACAAATCACACATGATGTTTTCAAATAAAGGCAATCTAGTGATTGAGTATCCTTTGGGAGTATTACAGATTCCAAAATTGCCATAATCATTTTTCAAAAAGTATTCTAAACTTTAATTTTTTAAATATGCTCTGATACCACTTAAAAGGTCATTTAGGTTGTTAAACCTAATAGAACTATCCCAATGTTAACCAAAAGGAGGGTGAATTGGTAATTTTGAAAAATCTCTTGGATTATTGAAAACCATTATTAAAAAATTTAATCGATATTTCTCTCAATATATTGTTGATTAGATTTTCATAAAATATTTTTCAACCATAAAAATTTAAAATGTGAAAAAATAAAATGCAGTAAAAAGTAAATGAATAAAAGACACCAAATTTTATAGTGGTTCAATCCAATTAGACCTACGTCCACTCCCTGGAGACTCCTTGTCCAGGTATTGCACTAAACACTAGTGACTCTCCTTTTTCCCCTAGAGCAAAGAGAAGAAGCCCTTACAAAACCTCTCTTCCACCAACCCAGTGCGGTAGAGAATCATCATCCTTTTCCACCCTCCTGGTGAAGGAAGAGAACCCAACGTCTTTTTTCACCCTCCTGGTGAAGGCAGAGAACCTGATTAAGCAATCTAGATTGAACATCTTACTTCATGACTACGAACGCTTTCGCATGAAACCTAGTAAATCAATTTCTGAAATGTATACTATGTTTACTCAAATTGTCAATTCTTTACATGCTTTAGGAAGAGAACTTACAAACTATGAAAAAGTGAACAAAATTTTGAGATGTTTGCCTTCTTCTTTTGATGCCAAGATAACTGCAATTACTGAATCCAAAGATTTGAACACTTATTCTATTGATAACTTACTTGGGTCACTCATTGCTTATGAGCAAGGGGTGAACCAAAGACAGCTTGATGCAGGTGAGAAGAAGAAGGAGAAAATTGTGCCATTGAAGGCCAACGAGATTGATACTGATACTTTCGGGTCTGATAGCGATGATGTTGCCTTAATCACAAGGAAATTCAAAAGCTTTCTAAGGAAGAAATATAAGAAAATTTGGAAATGGAACAAAGGTAAGAGTAGCAAAAATTTTAAAGGTTCATCTAATACTGTTTGCTTTGAATGCAGGAAGCCTAGACATATAAAGGCTGATTATCCTACACTTAAGGCTCACCCAAGCAAGGAGAAGGGTGAGGAGAAACCCAAGTTAAGGAAGGACAAGAAGCGAATTCAGAAGGAATTCTAGACAGATTTTGCATCCGACTCCTCTGAGACTGAAGCTGAGGGGGAGACTACAAATTTGTGTATGATGGCTGATGATCATTCTGGTCAGTCTGATCAAGAAGAGGTATGTGATCTAACTTATGATCAATTGCTAGATATTTCTGAGAAAATTTATTCATCGTATAGGAAACTTAAGAAAACACATGCCAGCCTGAAATTGGAATTCCTAAATTTGCAAAAAGATCATAATGTTATGACTAAGGATCATTTAATACTTGATAGCAACCACATGTCCTTACTTGATGAATTTGATGAATTGAATAAAAAGTATTCTGAACTAATTGTTGAGCATGAGTCATTGAAAACATTGCATGTTGATTCAGAAAAAGCTTATAAAGAATTGGACACCATGGCAAGTAACTTAGCTAGTGATGAGCATTACTTGAAGTTTGAAATTATAAGTCTCAAGAAGGAAATTAAATTTCTAAAACTAAAAATTTGTGTTTTGAGAAAAATAAAACACCCCCTACTTTTGTACAAATTTATGCACCTCCACCTTTTGAAGAATCTATTTCAAAATCATCAAAGCATGTTTCACACACACCTAAGAAGAGGCACTATCACCCACGTAGATTACTTAATCCTTTTCCTGGCATTAGATATTTTTCTTGTGGCATGCTAGGACATATCTCACACACCTACATGGTTCACCGTAGTACACATTGGGTGTGAAGACCCAGATTACATACTTCACAGCACAGTACACATGCATTATATTCTTCTTTTCATAATAAGGAACCCAAACCTGTTTGGGTTCCTAAATCTGACGTTTGATGATTTTGTAGGTGTGCCCTCACAAAAGGACTCGTGAGAGCATATGGTACCTGGACAGCAGATGTTCAAAACATATGATGGGAGATCCAAATCAGTTCATTTCACTGGAGACCAGAGCTGTAGGCAAGGTTACACTTGGAGACAACACCACCAAGAAGGTGGTAGGAGCAGGTATAATTGGTGATTCACAAAATTTCATTATTGACAATGTTTTACTTGTAGATGGATTGAAACATAATTTCTTGAGCATCAGTCAACTCTGTAACAAAGGATACAACATCAAGTACCTTCTCACTTGTTGAATTATAAGCTTAAATGATAAAATTATTTTATAGCGATAAAGGATCAACAATGTCTACATGCTGGATGTAAATTGTTTTAAAACTGATGTTTCAATTTACTTAAAAATTGCTGCTGATGAGTCTTGGTTGTGGCACAGGAGATTATGTCATGCCAGTATGAAAACCATTAGAAAAGTCACCCAAAAGGACTTAGTTAGAGGTGTCCCCAAGCTTAAGTTCACTAAGGATCACCTGTGTGATGCCTATCAATTAGGGAAGCAAGTCCACTATACTTTTCACTCAATTAAGGACATCAACACCTCTAGACCTTTAGAAGTCCTTCACATGGATTTGTTTGGACCCATTAGCACTGCCAACTTAGGGGGAAAAGTCTATGGATTTGTGATTGTTGATGATTACTCGAGGTTCACTTGGATTAAATTTCTGTCACATAAATCTGAGTCATTTGATGAATTTAAATCTTTCTCCATTTAGATTCAAAGGAAGTTAGGTTGTGAGATCTTGACTATTCATAGTGATAATGGTGAAGAGTTTAAAAATGTGAGATTTAGAATATTCTGTGAGGAGCAAGGGATTAGCCATAATTTTTCAGCTCCTAGGACCCCTCAGCAGAATGGGGTAGCTGAAAGAAAGAACAGGACCTTAGTGGAAGCCGCTAGAGCCATGCTTATTGAGTATTCACTTCCAAAATACTTTTGGACTGAAGCAATGAACACTACCTATTATGTTCTGAATAGGGTTAATGTTAGATCAAATCTGAATAAGACACCTAATGAGATCATTAAGGGTAGAACTCCAAACCTGTCCCACCTCCATGTCTTTGGCTGTAAGATTTTTATTCTGAACAATGGGAAATAATCCTTAGGAAAATTTGACCATAAATCTGATGAAGGAGTGTTCTTAGGCTATTCTAGTGTGGAGAAATCCTTTAGGGTGTTTAATAAGAGGACTTTAGTGGTGGAGGAGACAACTCATATAGTGTTTGATGAATCTGATCCTAAGGGAACTAGAATTAAGGAAGAAGAAGATGTAGGAGAGATTACCCAAGGAGTTAAAAATGTAAATCTGAAGAAAATGATAGAACCTAAAAACACCTTGCCTAAAGATTGGAGATATGCTTCGAGTCATCCAAAAGAACTGATCTTAGGAGACCCTTCTGAAGGTGTTGAACTAGGCATGGACTTAGGAAGGAAGTAAACCATTCTGCTTTTATCTCAATGACTAAACCCACCAACATCAATCAAGCCCTTTCTGATGAGTTTTGGATCTTAGCTATGCAAGAGGAATTAAATCAATTTGTAAGGAATGATGTTTAGGAGTTAGTAGAAAGACCTAGGAATCAAAGTGTAGTAGGAACCAAGTGGGTCTTTAAGAATAAGATGAATGATTCTGGTGTAGTGGTTAGGAATAAGGTAAGATTGGTGGCTAAGAGGTATAATCAAATTAAAGGGATTAATTTTGAGGAGACCTTTGCCCCTGTATCTAGATTGGAAGCCATTAGGGTGCTACTAGCCTTTGCATGTTATAAGGGATTTAAGCTATTTCAAATGGATGTCTAGAGTGCCTTTTTAAATGGGGGTAATAAAAGAGGATGTCTTTGTAGAGCAACCCTAAGATTTTGAGACTTCTCAATATCCAAATCATGTTTACAAATTAAAAAGGGCCTTATATGGATTGAAACAGATACCCACAGCTTGGTATGAGAGGCTTAACACATTCCTACTAGAAAGAGAGTTTGTTAAGGGGAGCGTAGACACCACCCTTTTCCTTAGAAAAGTAGGAGATGATCTACTCATTGTCCAGATCTATGTTGATGATATACTTTTTGGATCTTCTGATAAAAATTTATATGATGATTTTTCTAAGATAATGAGTAAGAAGTTTAAGATGAGTATGATGGGAGAATTATCCTACTTTTTTGGGTTTAACATTAGGCAAATGGATGACGGAACCTTTCTGAATCAATAAAAATATACTAAGGACATCTTGAAGAAATATGAAATAGACAAAGCTAAGCCAATCAATACTCCCATGAGTTCCACTATTAAGTTAGATAAGGATTCAAATGAAAAATCTGTTGATCAGAAGAAGGTTAAGGGAATAATTGGATCACTGCTTTACATGACAGCTAGCCGACTTGATATTATGTTTAGTATTTATTTTTGTGCAAGATTTCAAGCAATACTAAAGAGTCCCACCTGACTGATGTTAAGAGAATTCTTAGAAATTTTTTAGGGACCCCAAACCTAGGAATCTAGTACCCTAGGCACAACACTTCTTTTGAGATTATTGGATATTCTGATTCTAACTTTACAGGGTGTAGAGTGGATAGAAAGAGCACTTCTGGAACTTGCTAATTCTTAGGACAGTCTTTAGTCTCTTGATCTAGTAGAAAATAGAACTCAGATGCACTTTTCACTACTGAAGCTGAGTATATTGCCTTAGGAAGTTGTGTGGCCCAAGTCCTTTGGTTGAAGCAACAAGTTTTGGATTTAGGATTACCTATTGCCATAATTTTAGTTCTATGTGATAATACCAGTGACATCTGTATTTCTAAGAATTCAATCCAATATTCTAGAACCAAACACATTGATATAAGGCATCACTTCATTAGGGACCATGTTATAAAAGGAGACGTTGAGCTACATCATGTAGCAACTAAAAATCAACTAGCTGACATCTTTATTAAACCACTGGCCTTTGACTCATTCAGCATTTTGAGGACCAGATTGAATGTGATTGACATAAATGTATGATTTTGATGATTACTAATTTCTAATATTTTTCTATTTTCTTCATTTTGCTTTTAGTTTTTGTTTGATTTGATTGTCCGTTTTAATTTAGAATTTTTCTTTTCCTGCTAATTTTAGTTGGTTGATTCGCTTTTCAGATTTGATTACTACTGATAAACTGAATTTCTTACTGAGAGTTTTGCCTTGTTTTTATTTGAAAGCTTTTAAGTAGTGATTGACTCCTCTGGATCTGTTAAAGGAAAGAAACGTTGATGATTGTTTCTCTTCCTCTGACTCCTTTAATGGTGTATTATTTCTTTTGGATAAAAATCTTCTTCAAAATTAAAAAGTTGGTTTTTGAAATAGAGATCTATTTCATCTTCCTACAGTAATCTATCTCATATAAATAGTATTTTCAAAACTTTGAATCATTCTTATGTTCTTCTTAATCAAGTGATTGCACTTATCATATGATGTATGAATTTTATTTTATGAATTACTCTTCCTTAATGTAGAGAATGAGTTTTGTCGTCTCTTATGTCTGGAAGGTAATTTCACAGCTGAGATTCTTTAACGATAATGAAAGGAAGCAAGCTTACAAAAGATGCGTAGTGCGCCACACAAATTGAAAAAGAGATACAAAATGAGCCCAAAGCTGAAAAGATGTGAAATGTCGCCAAACTAAAAGATACACAAAGTGTATTAAAAATCAAAAGATGCGTAAAGCACTAAAATAATTGAAAAAGATGCAGAAAATGAGCCCACAAAGAAATAATCTTTCTTCCCTTTCAGATCCTTAAATGTCTTAGAAAAATTCATGCGCCACTTAATATTTTCAAAAGCTTGAGATTGAAAATAATGATTTCTGATTCTTTACTTCGTAATACTATTTTATCAGATATTTTTCTGGAATGAGACTTGAAATGATCTCTTTTTGAATCTATTTTTTTTTCTGATTAAGACTTTTATTTGAAAGGAATTTGAACCTGTAAGGTGTCTGAGGTGGGAGTTAAGAGAATCGATTTTCCAACTTTTCTGGATTTTAGCATTGTCGATTTACTTCTTGTTGGCTTTTGAATTAAAAATCCAAGAAAATTCTATTTTACTGGAGCTGAGAAAAAAAAAATTGTTTTCACTATTATTTCTCTCGTTTCTATTTTTTATTTGATGTGATTTTATTTTTTATTTTTTTTGTATTTTTTTGGGATCCCTGATCTTTCCTCTCCATCCTGCATCTTTTTCACTTTTGTTTCATATCATCCTAGATGATCTCAATATCATCCTGGACGATCCTCTTCGTCATGGACGATCCATTCATTATCCTGGACGATTCATTCAAATCATCCCCACTTGATCCAATGACTGATCTGCACCAATTATTGGTGATCATCCTGGATGCTTCACATTCGGCCCGTCCGATGCATTTATTGGATATCGTCCTGGATGATCCACACAATCATCCTAGATGATACTTTTTATCAAAGGTCGTCCGGCTGGTCTCCTCGAGACGATCGCCTGTGTCTAATCATCCTAGATGATATCTGATCATCCTGGACGATCGGACCACCATTTTGACCAATCGTCCAGGCCGTCATTATTGCACCTATCGTCCTGGAAGATCCTGCGATCGTCCTGGATGATCGGTCCATTTTCTTTAAAAAGAGCCTCTCTTCACCATATTTTTCACCCCAATCCTTCCCTCTCCTCACTTGCATTTTGTTCTTCATGGCTGGTGGAAAAAGATCAAGGCATCACGGTGCAAGTTCATCCCGGGGAAATATCGATCCCCGATTTCCTGATGCAGTCGATCGGGCTGCCTTCCAGTGTTACCTTGATGTTGGAATCACTCATTCAAAGATCATCAACTCTCGTACTCTTACATACCTGGTACTGGATCTATTTACCCATACCTCCCTTACCTTCATTCTTACCTTGGCCTTCCCCTTTAGCTCTGAACTTCTCAGGGTCTTTTTTGCCAATCTTCGTATCGCCTTCGATTACTCTGCACTGCACTCCTTTGTGAATCAGAGACCGGTAGAATTGACCACACATAATTTTTACCATATCCTTCAACTTTGAATCACTGGTGATAAGATCCACACCATAGTTTCTAATCCTAATTTTGATTGGAGTGTTGTCAATTGTTTTCTTCGAAATACCAACGTTCACTATCACGATAATGTGTGTTCTTCCCTACTTAAGGATGCTCGTATAATTCAACATGTCCTTCGTTGCTCAATCATTCCAAAGGCTGGGGACCGCATCCACATCACACCTCTACTTTCCCTGACTACCTACTACATCATGCCCTGCGGGGATTTCAATGCTACTAATCTACTCTTTCGATACATAGAATATCTCACTAGCATTAGGGATCCGAGCCATAGGAGACACCCAAATCTAACTCTAGGCCACCTCATTGCCTATGCACTTGAGATAAAATATAATCTGTAATATCCAGTTCAGGTCGATGTCCCTCCTTCCTACTACACAAATAACTCTTTCCATGTCCTCCACAGTACTTGACTTCATCCGGAGCCCACCGCGGATGTTGAGGAGGAAGAGGAACAAGCTGTTCATGTACCTGCTGCACCTGATGCACCTGCTCCTCTTCATATTGCATCACCCTTTTCATCATCTGGTGCAGCATTTGGACCAATGGGAGGCCCATTTTGACTCTTACGTGACTACCCAACGGGAGCAACATGTCCAGGACATGGCCTTGTTTTGAGAGCAGTTCGCCACCATTCACGGTTACTTTAATCCACCACCACCTCCTCCGTCTGATTAGGATCCTCTTTATTAGATTGTTTGTTTTACTTTCTTTCTGATGTGTTAGTTTGCTGTTATTTTTATCTTATCTGTTCCTCCTTTTCATGATGTCAAAAGGGGGAGTTGTTTTTGTGTTGTAGTAGTTTCATTTGTTATTTTTGTTGTAGTTATGTCCTTTATTGTATTGAATGTCACTGGTTATTAATGATTAATAAAATTTATCGTCTCTCGCCTGTGCTTTAATTACTGCAATCTGGTTAATTTAAAACTACTGAATAAATATTTATCATCATCAAAAAGGGGGAGATTGCTGCAAATTTAGGTTTCAAGGACTATAATTTTGATGATAACAAATATTTCTATTTCTGGTTGATTGTCTAATCTTTCAGGTCCACAGGATCAATTGCAAGTTCAAGCCAACCCAAGATCGAGTCAGTCTATTTTGTAATTCAGGTCTAATGTATCATCTTTATTGAGTCAAATGTAATGTAAAGGATCCCCTAGCTAAGTAACCTTGCATACACACACTCAGGAGAGAGTTTTAGTGAATTAGAGTTTTTATTCATTTTTTTGTTCAGATCATCCTGGACGATTCAGTAAAAATAGAAACCCTAATTAGGGCAACCAAGTTAAGTCGGTCTGATTAAGCTGATTATCCTGGATGATCCTCTGATCATATAGGATGATAGGCTCAAATCAGAAATTCTCAGCCACTAGATTAAGTTAAGCAAGTTTTTATTTTTAGAGATTTGGTCTGATCGTCCCGGATGATATGTGTATCATTCTGAATGATCCATTACAATCATGCTTAAATTAATCTGGTGATTAAGAAAAGTAATTAATGTTTAATTTATTCGATCATATCATCCTGGATGATCGTGAGATCGTACGGGAGGATATGTTTAAAATCCTGACCGTCTAGTGCCTATCACCTGTACGTCTAGAACTGTCTATAAAATGATTTTGTCATTTTTGAACTAATCGTATTGGATGATATACATATCGTCTAGGACGATCAAGTCATTTTAAAATCGTCCAGCATGTTCTGACCTGTACGTCCAAAGCTGTGTGTAGGACAATTTTGTCATTTTTGAACTAATCATACATGACGATATGTGTATCGTCCTGAACAATTAAGTCATTTTGAGATCGTCCAGCCCAAGTTCCCCTAGACGACCAGAGTTGTCTTCTGGACAAAATTCTTGATTTACACTAATTATCTCGGACAATCACAGAATCTTACGGGACGATCAGAACAAATTTTTCTTCTAATCATCCAGAGAAACCAAATCGTCTATGCTGAAATATGAAATTTTACACTGATCATACAGGACGATTCTGCGATCGTCCTGGACGATCTTTGACGACTAGTTGAGATTTAGGGCAATTTTTGAGCCCTCCTATTTATGATCTTTTTCTTCCAATAAGAAAAATCTTTTATCACTTTCCTTTCTAGAGAAAACCTTGAGAGAGAGAGAGAGCTTGGGAGAGAGAGAGAGGATCTTATGAGGGGGAGTTTGTGAGGGATTCACAAAGGTTGCTCCAAGTAAGTATCTGAGTCATCTTCTCCATTCATCGACTCTTATCTTGTCAGTGTCTCTGTGGGAGGATCGTTTGTAAGAAGATTCGGGTTCTCTACCTTCTTCAGGAGGAAGCGAAAGGAGTCCAGGTTCTCTGCCTGCTTTAGGAGGAAGCGAAAGGAGTCTAGGTTCTCTACCTGCTTTAGGAGGAAGTGAAAGGAGTTCAGGTTCTCTTTCACACCAGATTGGTGGAAAGGAGTTTTTGTACAGGCTTCTCAGCCTTGCTGTGGGAGCAGAAGGAGAGTCACTTAGTGTTAGTGCAATACCCAGAGGGGAGGCTCCGGAGAGTGGACGTAGGTCAAGTTGACCAAACCACTATAAAATTTGGTGTGGTCTTTATGATTATTTTTCACATTTACTTTTCTATTGATGATTGTGTGGTTGTGATTATTATTCTGTTATCGTTGAATATCTGCACATCATCGCATAAATGTAAAAGTTTGAAAACATTCAAAAAGATTTTCTAAATCATTATTTTGCCCGAATTTTTAAAAACTACCAATTCACCCCCCCCCCCCCCCCTCTTGGTTAGCCTCGGGACTAGTTCATAAGGGCTTAATATCCCTATCCAACTTTCACTATGGGTCTAATTAGTTAGCATTTCAAGTGCTTTGAAATAAGTATGCATATGCCCTTTCAATTCAAGAGAGAGGGGGGGACATTTGATGGGGTTTCTTGGGTAGATCCATCAAGTCACTACTAATATCCCCAGATCCAACTACATGAAGTGTACCCCTCAAGGATCCATGACTACAATCCACCGAAGTCAAACAATGTTTAGTTGTACAGTTTTTAGCATCTCAATGGACTTACCCTTCACACCTAGATGATGAAATACAACCTCCAAGGACTTACCTATCATCCAAATGGCTTATTCATACTGATATGTCCTATATGATCTTTTTAGAATGACTCACCCCAGTACTTTCACTAGTGAAGACTCATCCAAAAAGGTCCAACCTGGGACTGAAGAAAATACTAAAGATTAGAGCCACACAAGACCAACTCATGTCGTGTGTTATGTACAATCTATAATGGGTCATAATTAATATTGTAATTTATTTATTTTAATATAAAATATGGGGTTTGGATCTTCTTAGAACCATACATTATGTCTAAAACTTCTTTCAAACTTATTTGAAATTCGATTTCAAACATAGGGTTCTATTTTAGTGCATGAATCTCTTTTTTGAATGTAGCTATTGAATTCATCCCCTTCATTCTTCTTCCTATTATAATTTTGGAGTACTGTTGGTATTGGAAGAGATGGTGAATTCATTCAAATTTGATAAAAAAATATAACTAATCCTATTTGATAAGCAATTTGCTAAGTCTTCGAAATAAGATTTTTATGATAAGAATAATGACAAGAAACTAAAGAAGCTATGAGAAAAATAAAAAAGATATTCAAAAGAGAAAAATTCAAATCGTGATTTTCTTTATGAGAATTTATCTGTAGTACTACATTACAATAGTATAAGATATTTTCATATGTAAGGAAATATTTTCCCCTAAGGAAATATTTGGTTTGTTGAAAAAGAAATATAAAATAAAAAAATGCAATGTATTTGAAATATTTGAGTTTTTTGAATTAGTGTAAATAAATATAGATGATTACTTTTTTGTTTGGCTCGAAGTAGATGAATGAAATATAAAGCCTAAAGATGGTCACAGCCGCTGTCCTATCAAAGTCGTCTGATCGTGGGGGGCTACAACGGCCATAGATGGAAATAGTGGTTGATAATGGCTTGCAGGGGTGTAAGTGTGCAGGCTTGAATTTGACTCGTTAATGAGCTTACAAGCTGAGCTTATTGAGTCATGAGCTCAAACTTGAGCCTATACACAAGCTCAGTCTAGTTGGTTTGTAAGTTTGTCGAGCTACTTATTTAATTAAATAAAAAAATAATTTTTAATCCTTTTATTATATTAATTAATATAATTTATAGTTTATTTTTTATTAAACTATGCCTAAGATTTTTGCCTAAAGTGTTCATGTTTTCTTTGCCTAGTTGCAAACTTGCACTTCATTTTTACTTATGTGTGGTGCTGAAGCATTTAGGTCATCGAGCGCTTGCAGCTTGGATCTTTCTTCTTGAAATCCCCAGTTGACAAAATAAGGATGTGTATTCTTTGAATGCTAGTAGTCTAAGAAGAAGACTCTCTATTGTTGATAGTAGTGATTAGGGAACTAAAGGCTTGGAGCTTTCCTTGTGAGATCACCAATAAATGAAGTAAGAAGAACTTTGTGCTTTGAATGTTAGTAGTCCTAGAAGAAGACACTCCGCCACTTGTACATAAGTTAATTTATGAACAATGTGTGGAATATGTTGTAAGTTTTGAGCCAAAACTTGAAGGTGTTAGAGGTAGAATAGGAGTTGGCTCAAGAGTACCAGTAGTTCAAGCAAAGTTACATACATACACATTGATTCCAAAAAAAATATAGCAGATGAGAAGACTTTACTTCAAATGTATTAGCAAAAATAAGTAAAAGGTCCATAAAACTTCATTTGCACAAATATTTCAAAAATGCCTTAGAAATTAATAATGAATGTCAAAAGCTTAATGTCATAGCATAGTGAAAAAGCAACCAAACCAAATATTGTGTACATTTAAGAATGGCTATTGACAATTTATTCATACCAATTAGTGCAATAGCTTCAAAGTTCACATTCATTATAGGTGAATGAATAGTTAGTTGTTATAAATTTCTCCAAACCAAAGGTTGACACTATACAAGCTCTTTTATGTGGCTCTAATTAGTTTGATGTGGATACAAGAAAAGGGCCAGGGTAATTATGGTGATCACATTTTACTTTCTCTCATCGAACATGTTAGTACATATAAATAAGCGGTGGTGCTCTTTCTTTCGTAAGAAGAAGAAGATGACGAAGATGACTAAGATGAAGAGACTCCCTCATCAATTACATAAGAAGTTGAGAGGTTGGAAAAATAACTCATCTATATGTTCTTTAACAGGTTTACATAATTCTTCTTATTTTTTTAAGGCTGGAAATAAAATTTTGAGAACTTGTTTTTTTTCCATTGTATAACTATTCAGTTTGATGTTAATAAGCCAACTTTGAATTATCTTTATGTGCAAACAACACCCTTCCTTTTTCTTGGATGAGGAAGAGTCTTGTAATTCAACACATTTTTTGTCATTGTACATTTGAATTGACCAAATATTATTCGGCGAGACCCTATAATTGTAATTGTATAGTTTTGTTCAACATTTATATTGATATAAATGCAATACTAATGTAATGAAATACATTGAAAAATTTTAATCTTTTTCTTTCATCTTAATTCTCAGATTCACATTCATCTTAATTAATATTAAAGATGGAAAATTAGAAGAGTATGAAATATCACAAAGGCAAAGGCATGAAGGATTTTATCTTTTATTGAGTTTTCCTTTTGGCTTTATTATGGAACTTCTGAATAGGGCGTACAAATTCAATTACTTTTTTTGTAATGATGTGATGATCAACAAAAATTTATTTTTGTATATATTTTGATTTTTCAGTTTGATATTCAAAACTTGTTCAAATTTTTATTTTATGCTTAGCTACATAAAAAATACACTTGATATTGGAGAGTCAATTTAAGCTCATATATTTATTTCTTCTATAACTCAATTTTATTTTATTTAAAAATTAAAAGTGAAAGTTTAGTACATATTATGACTAGTTAGATTATTTGTTATAATTGGAAACAAATTTTAATTATGAGTTTGACATAGAAATTCTAGAAAAAAATTAAAAATTTTGATTTAAAATTAATTAATTGTTGACCGCATTTTTATATAAGGTCATGAGGACCAATCCAAATCTCCCTTTGGTGATATAAGGCCTGATAATTGCCCACCTGTCATTCATATAGGTCTCCAAATTCCAGCCCAGATCCCTGATCAAATCACCATCCAAATCCCAGCTCAATCCTCAATTCCAGATCCTAAGTCAACCTTACATCAAACATCAATCATACTCAAATCAATTCCAATCATTCACTTGATTGTGATTGGTATCAACACCATAAACTCAGTCAACAAAGTCCAAAATCTAATCCAAACCCAAAAATTCCTAAGTCCAGATCCAAGGCCAAAAGCCTAAGTTTTGAAGCATATTCTGGGTAAATTTTCTATCACCTGGAAACCCAGTCAAATGACCTCCGATTCATGATCTATCAGTTGCATATTGATCATGCATGTTCCTAAGGTCCACCCTCTAAATTTTAGTTTATTCTAAGGTCTCTACCTCAAGAAACTAAATCTATTTCCAAATGTTACAAAATCGTTAAATATTTACGGCCTATGCCACTAGACATATCACCTTATTGATTTTAACCTTGGGACATCTCCCAAGGCCTTTGACCATACCCATAACCTTTGTTAAGGTATGCTGACCAGTAAATTGCATTTTTCTAGACCCAATTTGACCCAGAGTTGACTAAAGATCAAAATGACAAAAATGCCCATTAAGGGGATTTTTGGACTCTTAGCCAAGACTCAAGATGGTTCAACCTCTCCAACCCTTCAAACCTCTTTCAATGAATCCCAAATATCATTTGAGATCCATTGGACCTAGACTCAACTTTTGGTTTGACCTAGTTGACCAAGTCAACTATGGTTAACTAAAATACCCCTTAAGGGTCCAAATACCCATTTTGAACCAAATTATCCCACCAGTCCATGAAACCACCTCCAAAAGGTCTTTTTGATCATTTCAAATTTGTTGAGCTCAAACACAGCCTTTGGGTCAGCCTGGATGACCAAATCAACCTAGGTTGACCCAATAGCCCCTTAAGAGTCAAAATGGTCAAATTGACCAAAATGACCAATCCAGCCCTTGGGGTTATCTCTATCATACTCTAAATATCATTTCAAATCTATTGAGCACAACCCCTATCCTTGGGTCAACCTAGCTGATCAAGTCAACCTTAGTTGACCAAATCAAATATAAACCTTATTTACATTCTATTGAGCTCCAAATTATTCCACACCCATTCAAATTCTACTAGACACATATCCCAAAGGCTTGGGATTGACTGAATATGTTGACCTAGTCAATAGTTAACTTGGTCAATTGAGTCAAAGATTGGTCAATATTATCTTAATTAGGTCAAATCCTCCCATCCATTCAAACAAGACCCATCCAAACCTCATCAAACCTTCAAACTTATTCCATTCCATGGCTTAAGCATGTCTTAATCATAGGTGAATCAAAACCTATTGTGTTTGACCAAGTCAACTCAAAGTCTTTGGTCAAACTTCATCTTACATAACCCATTCATTCTTGCATTGACCTTAACCCTTTAACCCCTTCCCAACCTACTTCAAAGGACTCCCTACATCCTCTAAGTGTCACACCATTAGCCTTAACCTTGTTGACTGGTCAAAGCAAGTCAACAAGATATTTAAACATCTCTTGAATGGTCAACTCCTCTTCCAAATTCCAACTACATTGTTTCAAAGCCTTGAACTTCATTTAACCAGTTGCTCACACTCCTTCCTTGCCACCTCACTATTGGTTGACCAGTTTGACTGGTCAAATAGTTAGCACCAAGCTCAAATGAGTAAATTTGGTCAAATGCCTAATTCCATTCTAACTATCTCTATCTTAGGCTACTGTAGAGATTCTATTCAGGTGCAAAAGCACTCCTAAAGATCATAAAACTAAGCTTAGGCCATAGTTTAGCCTAAGAGGGTAAGTGGTCCCCCCCCCCCCTTTTCCTTAAAACACCCCATAGCCTTAAAGCCTTTTCTAGCCTTCCTCTTGTTATCCTAACCACCCGGGGCATGTGGCAATGATCCAAGGGAGTGGCCCAGTCGATCAGATCTGTCCATTTTAAACCCTAGACTTGAAATGAGCCAAATGGCCTCATTTCATCATTCATTTCATATCTTAGCCTCCAAGCCTCCCCAGAGCATTTTCACATTATTTTCAAGCTCTCAGCAACTCCCTCTCCATTTCCCTAGTCAAAACATAGTGCCCAAAGCTCACCGGTGATGAGATCTCCAGTGAACCGAGGCAATATTTCATCCAAGGCTTCCTCCACTCGATCCATAGCTTTTTCAATTGCAGTTCCTTGAGAGAAAAAATACGTGGACAATCTACAAGTTCAGACAGTCCATGATCTTGGAAATCTATCAGTTAAATTTGGTAAAATCTCAAACTCTAGCTTAGGATACTTAGGAGAAATGTACTACACTCCTAGGCTTTGAAGAACTTGATCACTTAAGTTTGGTTTCTTTCCAGCTTCTTTTTTCATATGTTAAGAATTTTGGTTTTCTTTTCTGTGATTGAGAACCTGATAGTGGTTGCTTATTTCCTAAGGGTATTTTGTTTTGGACTGATAATCGGTTGGATTATTGTTGTAGTTTCTATAGCTGGATCTCTTGTTATGCGGTTATGAATGTTCTCTTTGCTAAGTTCAATATCTCAGGTAACTCTGTTTAAAATAGATGTGCTATTTTTCTCATTAATAGTTATTTTGTTTGGTCGCTGCTGCTCTTTAGTAATATTAATGGGAAGTGTAAGGACAATCATAATATCATTTAAACCTTTAATAATACTGATTTGCAGTACTATCTCTTAATTTGGAGTTTGCTTTATTGGCTTAGATTTTTTTAATTTCTATATTATCTTTTCCCTATTGTTTTTGACTTTTTTGCTCAGTGTCCTTGGAGGGCTATTTTTCAAGTTTTTAGAGATTCATTCTCACTTTGTGCAGGGCCTGACTATGGTTGGTAAGGCTGTGTGATTGTGTTCAATTATTCCCTTTCTTTTTGGGTTTTTAGATTGTTATTAGATTTCTTTGTAATTGTGCTTAGTAGGGATATCCGGCTCTTAGGTTCTTTTTTTACTTTTTCTGTAGCTCTTTGGAGTAGTAGCGAACTGGAGGTCCCTTTAAGGACCTTGTATTTCCTTTTGGGTATTAAGACGTAGGCCCATCCATGGGTTTTAACTAGAAAAAAATAGCTTTTTGTTAAGTGCATTCTAGACTTCAAAAGTTAATCCCCATGAATGCTCTTCATCAACCCTATCTATGTTTAAAATTTTATCTAGTTTGATTGCGTATATTGAGAGAACAAGTCAAAATATCATTTCTAAGTTTTTTCCATAATGTGTGTGCTATGTACGTTTTCTAGACCATTGATCGCACGATCAACGGTCCAGATCAAGCCTTTCTGCAGTTCCATTTGACCGCTTGTTCAATCCTGCAATTAATATATCCGTCTGGCTTGATCAGAGCATTAATTCAAACCACGAATGATCCGATGGCCCTAGAGCCCTGCTGACTCGGATAAGTGGCCTCACCCAGACCCACCGCCGCGTCCCCATTGATGGCCAATGATTGTCGTCGTGCAATCATTGGCCATAATGGCACTGGCATCCAATGATTGGCCAATAGTTTAATCCCACGAATCAGAAGGCGCAACATAGCCCGTGCCACAGCCATTTAATTTAAAATCTTATTTAAAAATCCATATTACTTCAAATAAATATTAAAAATTAATTTCAAATCCAAAAAAACATATAATATATCAAACTTTTAAGCATTTTAAATCCTTTAATTTAAAATTAAAATTTTTTTAAAATATTTAATATATTTTAAATAATTTTAAAATATTTATTTTTAACTATTTAATTAATATTTCTTTAAATATTAACTTAAATATTTTGAAAACCTCAAAGTTTATTTTAAAACATTTTAAATATTCACTGATATTATTTAAATTTATTTATTTTAAAATTAAATTAAATTTAAAGAATTTTCTCAAAATATTTTAAATAATTTTAATATTTTAACATTTACATAACATTTCATTAATTTAAATATTTTTCAAAAATTCAAAATCCTATTTTAAAATATCATCGATTAAATTAAAAAAATATAAATATTCTAAAATTACTATTATTTTAAAATATTTAAAATACTTTAAATAATTTGGATTATTTAATTACTTAAAATTTTAATTAATATTTTAAATAAATCTTAAATTCAATATTTTAAAAATTAAAAGTTTTATTTTAAAATATTTTTAAATAATGAGAGAGTTATATTAAAATATTTTAATTTAGAACTAAAATTAATTTAAGATATATTATATACTTTAAATAATTTTAAATATTTATTATTTAAATACATAATTAATATTTAATTAAAGTAAATTCAAATAATTTTTAATATTTTAAGAAATTATTTAAAATAATTTCAAAATTTTAGAGAACATTTTAATTTAGTTTTAAGATCATTTTAAAATTATTTTAAATATTAATTATTTGTAATTTCTTTAAATGTGTTTAATTTCTAGAAAACTTCAAAAATTCAATAGAAATTAAAATTAAATCATAAAAATTAATAATACCTTAAATTTTTTAGGATTTTAAATATTTTAATTTAAAATTAATTTCAAAATTAATTATTTAATTTATATTTTAAATAACTTTAAATACCTTTAAGACTTTAATATTTATTTATTAAGTAAGTAAATATTAATCCAAATTATTTCAAATTTTGAGAAAATATATCTTAAATTATCTCTAATTTTCCATAATCCTTTAAAACTATTTTTGAATTATATTTTAATATCACTTTAAATTCATTAAATTTAGACATAATATTATATGTTATATATTTTGAAATTTAATTTAGTTTTAAATTATATACTTTAAATCTTTGAGAGCTTTGAGTGAGGCCTTGAAATTACAAACATATTTGAGCTTGATTGAATGGAATTGATGGGGAGTGATGCATGATTAGCTCGTAATCATTTATCCTTTAATTTATTCTATTATCTAAGTTATACTTGATTTGCATGTTTATGTTGCACTTGCACTTAGCTCAGGCTCTCCTAGTTTTAAGGACTTGATTCTAATTGTGTATAAACTTAGATGTGTTTGTCAAAGGGTTAGAAACACCTCTTTCAATTTCATTTAACTTAGTGATATCTTAAGGACAAAAATTAAGGACATATTTAGATAACTTAGACTGATTTTAAAAAATTAAAATATTGATCTAATAGGGATGACATTTAAGACATTTGAACTTAATGACACCTCCAGTCTATAAAAAAATTCACACTGATTTTAAAATTCATTAAACAATTTAATTAATCAATTCAAAAATCCAACCTTTAATTAACCTTGAAACTTCTAAAAACTTTAATAAATCCAAATTAATTCTAAAAATTACCAATAATACCTCAATATGACTAGGATTCAACCCTTGCAACAACATCAAGCCTTTGTCCCACTACGTGGGCTCGGCTACATGAATCCTTTTTCTCCATTGTGTCCTATTAAAAGTAAAATTCTAGCTTAAATCTAATAAAGAAAGATCATTTCTAATATTTTCTAACCAAGTCTTTTTAGGTCTACCTCTACCTTTCTTAACATAAGTCAAATATAATACTTTTACTTTCCTAACCAGGTCATCGGAAGGCAGCCATTTTATGTGACCAAACCATCTAAGGCTACTCTCTCTAATCTTATCTTCCCTTGGAGCTACTCCAACCTTTTCATGTATATGCTCATTTTGTATCCTATCTCTAAGGGTAAAGCCACTCATCCACCTGAGCATCCTCATCTCTACAACACTTAAATTAGTATTATGCTTCTCTTTTAATGGCCAAGATTTGGCACCATAAAGCATTGCAGGTCTCAACACCATCATATAGAATTTTCCCTTAAGTTTGAGGGGGGATTTTCTATCACACAACAAGCCCGATGTATTCCTCCACTTCAACCATCCAACTTGAATTCTGCTGATAATATCCCCATCCATTTCACCATTACTCTGAACAATAGATCCAAGATATCTAAAAGGTGTACTCTTATTAATGACTTGACCGCCCAAAGTCACAATCCTCTCACTAGGTCTATTACTACTAAAATTACACCCATATATTCAATTTTAGATCTACTCAAGCGAAAACCTTTAGACTCTAAGGTTGACCTCCATAATTCAAATTTATCTTCAACTCCCTCTCTATTCTTATCAATAAGAAGACTATCATCAGTAAAAAGCATACACCAAGGTACATCCTCTTGTAAATGTCTAGTGAGAAAATCCATAAATAAAGCAAAAAGATATGGGCTTAAGGATGATCCTTAATGTAATCCAACCGAAATAGGAAAATACTTGGTCAAACCACCTTGTGTTTGAACATAAGTAATAGCTCCTGCATCACATCTTTAATGATTTGAATATAAGCGTTATTAACTCCTTTGTTTTCAGGAACTCTCCATAGAACTTCTCTTGGAACTTTATCATATGCTTTCTCTAAATCAATAAATATCATATGTAGATCCTCCTTATTCTCTCTATATTTCTCCATCAAACCTCTCAATAAATATATGGCTTCAATAGTAGACCTATCCGGCACGAATCCAAATTGATCTTGTGAAACATTAGTATCATGCCACAACCTACGCTCCATAACTCGCTCCTATAGTTTTAAAGCATGACACATTAATTTAATTCCTCTATAATTCGCATAATCTTATGCATCACCTTTATTCTTAAAAATAGAAATTAATACACTCAATCTCCACTCATCTGGCATCTTTTTAGTCTTCAAAATAGTATTAAAAAGTTTAATAAGCCAAGAAATTCCTTCATCTCCTAAGCATTTCCACACCTCTATTAGAATATCATCTGGTCCAACAGCTTTTCCACACTTCATTTTCTTTAAAGCCTCTCTAACTTAAATTTTACTAATACACCGATAAAAATAGAAATCTTTCATTTCGTTTAGGGTGCTAAGATTACTAAACTGAATCATATTTTCACAATCTTTATTAAAAAGTTTAGCAAAATATCTCATCCACCTTTATTAAATATCATTTTCTAAGAAAAGTACTTCTTGATCTTCAACCTTAATACACTTCACTTGAACAAAATCCTTACTACTCCTATCTCTTTATTTGGCTAGCTGATACATATATCTTTCTCCCTCCTTAGCATCTAATTTATTATATAAATAATTAAAATCTAAGATCTTTGCATCACAAATTGCTTTCTTACTCCTTACATGACCCTTTGTATATTTCCCAATTATCAAAATTTTTACATCTAAATTAATTTTTATAACAAATCTTCTTATTTTTTATCTTTTCTTGCACATTTGGATTCCACCACTATTTTTACTATTATGAGCTTTTCCCTTTGATACTCCAAGCATATCTTTTGCAATATTCTTAATACCACTAGCCACTTATTTACACATAACATTAGCATGCTCATGCACATATAAAATCTTAAGATTTAAAATCTTACACTCAAAAATATTTTTGTTAATATTCTTTAAATGCCCCCATATAAACCTAAAATATCATTTTACTTTATTTTTTATTTTCTACCCTTTTATCTTAAAGTTTAAAACTAATAATCGATGTTAGGCACATAAATTTTCACTCGGAATAACTTTACAATCTTTGCAAACTAAAAGATCTAATATTTTTATAAGAAAATAATCAATCTGAATTTTATGATAACCATTTTTATAAGTGATGAGATGCTCATCTCTACTTTTAAATAAGGTATTAGCAATTAAAAAATCATAAGCCAAAGAAAAATGTAATATGGTCTTACCAACTTCATTTAACGTTCCAAACCCATGGCTGAAAGTTCGTGTAGGTTGTTAAACCTAAAAGAACTATCCCAAGGCTAACCAAGAGGGGTGAATTGGTTATTTAAAAAATCTCATGATAATTTAGAAAATTGATTAAGGATCTTGAGCATAATTATAAAATTTTCTCAAAGTACTTTTTCAACTACAAAAAATAAATGTGCAGAAATTAAAATGCAGTAAAAGTAAGAGCACAAAAGAACACCAAATTTGGTTCGGTCTAATTAGACTTACGTCCACTCCCTGAAGACTCCTTCTTCAAGTATTGCACTAAATAATAGTGACTCTCTTTTTGCCCCCACAGTAATGCGGAGAAGCCCTTACAAACTCTCTCCCACCAACCTAGTGCGGTAGAGAACATTCAACCTTTTTCACCCTCCTTGGTGAAGGCAGAGAACTGTCATCCTTTTTCACCCTCCGGCTGAAGGCAGAGAATAGTCATCCTTTTTCACCCTCCTGATGAAGGCAGAGAACCGTTGTCCTTTCTCATCCTCCTGATGAAGGCAGAGAACCATCATCCTTTTTTACCCTCCTGATGAAGACAGATAACCTAGTCATCCTTTTTCACCCTCCTGTTGTAAGCAGCGAACCTAGACACAATGCTAAAAATCCCTTAAGAGCCTTCAGAGGAGATTGGTAAAAACTTAAAGAAGACAAAGAGATCCTCGCTTTAGGAAACCTTATAAATCCCATACAACTCTCCATCACTAGATCTCTCACACTCCACTCTCATAATCTCTCCCGAACACTCACACTCAATGGCCACTCTCAAAAGAAATTTGCAATAAAGGTCTTTGGATAGTCAATTTTTGGACACTTATATGTGAAGGACAAGAAAAATCATCCAGAAAAATGAAAATTTTAAGTTGAACAGACTTCGATCATACTGTACAATTGATGATCATACATATAAATAGTTCAAAAAGGAACTCATTCGTCTGGTACGATCCTGTACAAACCTGATTTTGTACTCTATCATGAAAGTGCGAATAGGTTGTTAGACCTATTGCTCACATCCCTAGGCTAACCAAGAGGGGGGGGGGGGGGGAATTGGTCCTTTAAAAATTTACTCTTGGGATTTTGGAAAATTTTAAAGATAATCATACAGTATGATCTTACTTCGTATAGTACGAACAGAATTAATTTTTTCTCTTTCTTTAAACACAGTTATTCAACCACAAAGAAAATAAACTGCAGAAAAATAAAATGCAAAAAATTAAACAGTAAATAGAAAATACCAGAATTTATAGTGGTTCGGTCAAACACGACCTACATCCACTCCCTAGAGACTCCTTCTCTAGGTATTGCACTAAACTCAAGTGACTCTCCTTTTGCCCCCACAGCAAGGCGGAGAAGCCTTTACAAACTCTCTTCCACCAACCTGGTGCGATAGAGAACCGTCATCCTTTTTCACCCTCATGGTGAAGGCAGAGAACCAAACATCCTTTTACACTCTCCAAGTGCGGCAGAGAACCGTTGTTCTTTTTCACCCTCCAAGTGACGGCGGAGAACCGGAATCCTCTCGAACAAGTACTCTTACAAAAGTCTCCAAGGAAGATAAGAACATGCTAGATGAACAAGTAAAGAAATCCTCACAATTGGATAACCTTGTGAATCCCTTCATAATTTTCTCTTCAAAGATTTCTCAACTCTCACTCCCAAACACTCTCCCAATCACTCTCCCTTTCACTCTCCAAAAGTATTTTCACAGAAGGATTTTTTCTTCAGTCAGTTTTAAGTCATTTATATACTTGGGACAAGAAAAACCGTCCAAAAACTAATAATTTCAAGTTTAACCCGTGTTGATCGTCCCATACGATCGACGATCGTACCATACAAATAGTTTAAAACATTGAACGATTCATCCCGTACGTACCATGAGACGAACAAGTCAGAGCCGTTTGTATGAATATTTCATCCCGTATGAACCCTTAGATGATCCAAACAGAGCACTTCATACGATCAACTCATCCTGGACAAACCCTTGGACGATCCGAACAGAGCGCTTCGTACGATCAACTCGTCCCGGATGAACCCTTGGACGATCCGAACAAGCACTTCGTACGATCAACTTGTCCCGGACAAACCGAACAGAGTGCTTCGTACGATCAGTTCATCCCATACAAACCCTTGGACGAATCAAATTCAGAGCTGTTCGTACAGCAAAAACTCATGTATAAATAGTAATTCATACTGTACGAACTTGACTTAGAAAAATTTCTTGGTATATGGGTTCGATATGGAGGACATATACAACAGATCGTCTCGTACGATATCAAATCGTATTGTACGATCAGTTATAAAAAAATTAAATTTTTACTCCCCTAATGTGTGTGTGTGCACAGTTATCCAACTTACAATCACACTCTCTCAGACTCAAGAAAAATAAAATTTACAGACTTCATTTAGAGTGAATAAATGAACTTAAAATCTTCAGCAATCTGGAGTGTGAATTTCCTGAAAAATACTTTAGTACACATAACAAAAACTTAAATATTTATTAGGAGATGAACAAAACAAACAATAAGCTTTTGTAATCATCAAAACATAAACTTGGATTAGAATTCACTTGAATAAATAGATTTAGTCAAATCATAACAATCTCCCCCTTTTTAATGATGATAAAATAACTATTGTTTGAAATGAAATAAATAAAAAATAGGCCTGCTAAGCTTCCACTGAATGTACACTCCCCCAAAATAAAAGATCCCTAAGCTCCCCCTAAAGAAATGACTTATCCTAATCAAGGTATACGAGGATAGAGAATCTAACATGGAATACACAAGGGAAGAGTAGAAAAGAGTAGGAATGATAACACAAGCACATACACAACATAAGCACATACACAGGAATACAAATAAAATAAAGATAAATAACACACAAACACAAATAATAAAAACTTATCATCATATCATTAGTCAAACAATAAAACTCTCCCCCTTTTATCAACAGCAAAAAGAGACACTCAAATTAGTTGAGAAGTTGAATAATGTTAAATGAAGTTTAACTACAATATTCAAATCAAATGCAAAAAATAAAGACTCAAAAGTGTTAGATTGCATATTATGTTAAGGAGAATAAAAGTTGATCTAAAATAGTAATGTATTAGACAGATTAGTAGTCTCAACTTTTGCACAAAAGATGAAATAATATTACAAAAATTCTAAATCAAAAGTGATAATTATTGATTAGTGAACTTGGCGAAAAATGCTAAAAGAAAGAACAATTGGCGACATTGCGCATCTTTTTAAAATGTAGGCTAATTTTGTGCCTTTTTTCTAAATTTGGCGACATTGCGCATCTTTTAATGAATGACACACTTTGTGTGTCTTTTTACATTTAGCGATATTGCGCATCTTTTATTGTATGGCACATTTTGTGCATCTTTTCAAGCTTTGGTTTGAATGTAAGATTCTTTCCAACAACACTATCTTTAGGTCACAAAAATAATAATGAACACATTGATATAGAATATAAGAGTAATATTAAAACATCAAATATACATTAATTTAGACTAAAAAATATATGTCTAAATAAGATAAAGTAAGATCTTCTAATCACACCCAATCATAATGAAATCTACATATTTGTGAGAATTTAATGTTATGCATAGAATTTTTAATTGTAATATAAATTCAGTTAACATTGTAGAATATTAATCAACTACAGTGGAGTGCTTTAAGATTAGTATATTTTCAATCAATAACATAAAAAGATATGCACAAGAACACTTGAATATTTCTCATTTCAGATTAGTGCAATTACAACATACAAGACTAATAAAACATACACCAAAGCAAGTTTTTCGTTGCAGCACATATCAAATGATAAATTTGCTAACCAACTCATAAAAACAACCAATAATAAACACAAAATATCAGACTAGCCAATCAACACAAAAGAACAACAAAGAAAACTACAATCACATCCATGCCAAAATAAACACAAGGAATATTAAAACTCAGAAGGACCCTGATCTGGAGGAGGTGGTGGATTGCCAAACAAAGCAAAATAGTTGTTTAGCGTAGCAATGTTAGTATTTACAGAATCGAATTGATCCCTAATCCATACTCTATCCTCCTTATACTGATCATCTTGCCGCTTCAAATGTGCCTCTATATGATCAAATCTTTGATCCATTCTTTCAAAATGCTGAACCATATTCTGATAGAAATCTTGAGATGGTCCAGATGTTGCTGTAGGTGCAGAAGCAGAAGCAGGTTCATGATCAGAGCTGTCAACAGTTCCTTCTTTTCCAAATAGCGCTCGAAAAGAAGCTTCAGTGAAGTAAAGTGTGAGTTCAGAAGCTCCAGAAGGATGGGCCAGATTGTATTTCTTCTCAAGGATATAGCAAACAATGTGTCCTAAATCAATATTCTTCTTTCTTTTTACACTAGCCTGACCTATATCGGAGAGATAGTAAATGTAATCTAGGATTATCTGTGCTTCATCAATAGGTTGAATAGTCATAATCAGATAGGTTGTAGAAGAATGAAGTGGTGTCATATTTACTCGATCTCCTGCCTTAGGAATGATAGATGTCCTAAGCGCATGCTGGATTATTCGTGCATTCTGGTTTAAGGAGTCAACCCGGGAAATATGAGTGGGTGTGCTTACACTTCTAAGGACTTGGTTCACCTCAGACCAACCATTTTCGCATCTAGTAAAAAAGGTGTGTGCCCGTGTCCCATAGGTTCTTAAGTGAATATATTCCCCTAAATCCTCCTTAGTTATCACAACTTTTTTGCTTAAGGACATATGAAGAAATGACAGAGTGATCCTGGTTAAATGTCATGTTGGCCAGGAACACATGAAAAAGGTCCTTATTAAATGCATAGATCAGAGTCAAAAGAAAAGAAAATTGGGTGGAATCAAACAAAGGCATTACTGCAAAATAAATGTTTTCTTGCAGCAAAATGCGGGAAGGGGTGACCTTAGAAGTAGCATACCTAAGGTATGCTTCCTCATTTTCCTCGCTCAGAAAGTTATCGTCCCAATTCCTCCTAGAAGCAGGACCCCTAGCAACACGTGCTCTCTTTCCACTACCCTCTAAGCTCTAAATGGTTCTAGAATGAAAGTTAAATGAAAGAAAATGACTCTCCTTTATATAGAATAAAACCTGAAATCGTACAGTACGAACCAACTTCGTACAATACGAAATTATTTTCATCCGGGATGAATATAAGTTCGTCAGGGATGAACGTAAAGCAATCAAAATGAAATGGTTTTTCGTAAACTGCTCGTCCCGAGGCGTCCTTTCGTACAGGCTTTTTGACTTCCTGATCGTACAAACGATGACGTGTTCGTCTAGGATAATCAGAAAATTAAAGGTCGTTCAAGCGACGGTTAGGTTCATCCCTCATGCGAAATGACATGTGGATTATACAAACGAATGACGTATTCGTACGTACGATCATCAATAATAACTGACACTAATCGTAATTCCTCCCAATTCGTACAAACGAAGTTTATGTACGATAATATAATTATACAGTACGATAAGGTCATCGTACAGTACGAATAGATAAACTAGATAAACATTCATCTCTTCAACCTTACATTATTTCTAACACTCAAATATAGAACAAACCAAAAAAAATTTTATTTTTCTTTTATAATACAACATAAAATACCAATAAAATATAAAACACTAGAAAATAAATCACTTGCAATGAACATACAAATAAACACATATAAACACACATTGCAGAATTTTCAATTAAGCATTTAAATCAATCACACCTAATCTTGTTCTTAACATGCTAAAAGTGTCAAAAGCTAAGGGTTTTGTGAAAATATCTGCAAGCTGATCTTTAGTAGCGATATAATGTAGTTCAATTTCCCCTTTCGCTATATGATCTCTTATAAAATGATGCCTTATATCAATATGCTTGGTTCTAGAATGTTGAATAGGATTATTTGAAATATAAATGGCACTAGTGTTTTCACAAAAGATTGGAATGGTGCCAATTGAAAATCATAAGTCACTCAATTTTTGCTTCAACCAAAGCACCTGTGCTACACAACTCCCTAAGGCAATGTATTCTGCTTCAGCTGTAGAAAGTGCTATTGAATTTTATTTTCTATTGGACCAAGATACTAATGAATTTTCAATGAATTGACATATCCCAGAAGTACTTTTTCTATCCACCCTACAGCCTGCAAAATCAGAATATGAGTATCCAATAATATCAAAAGAAGAACTATTCTTAGGATACCAAATCCCTAAATTTTGAGTTCCCAGAAGATATCTTAAAATCCTTTTCACTACTGTTAAATGTGATTCTTTTGGATCAACTTGAAATCTAGCACATAAGCAAACACTAAACATGATGTGAGGTCTGCTAGTAGTCAAATAAAGCAATGATCCAATTATTCCTCTAAACTTCTTTTGATCAACAGATTTTTTCTTAGGATCCTTATCTAATAGGATTGAGGAACTCATGGGTGTAGTTACTGGTTTAGTATTATCCATTTCATACTTTTTGAGAATATCTTTAACATACTTAGATTGACAAAGAAATGTTCCTTCCTCACTTTGCTTTATGCTAAATCTAAGAAAATAACTCAAATCACCCATCAAACTCATCTCAAATTCACTACTCATTATCTTTAAAAATTCATCATATAAAGTTTTATCAGTTGATCCAAAAATGATGTCATCCACATATATTTGTACAATGAGTATTTCTTTTCCAATTCTTTTAAAAAACAGAGTGGTGTCCACACTTCCTTTAACAAATGATCCATTTAATAAGAAAGTGCTTAACCTCTTATACCATGCTCTAGGTGCCTATTTTAGTCCATATAATACCTTTTTCAATTTGAAAACATGATTAGGGAATTTAGAATTTTCAAAACCTGAAGGTTGCTCAACATAAACATCCTCTTCTATCATCCTATTCAGAAAGATACTCTTAACATACATTTGGTACAATTTAAAATCTTTAAAACAGGCAAAGGCTAACAAAACTTTAATTACTTCAAGTCTTACTACAGGGGCAAATGCCTCCTCAAAATCAATTCCTTCAATTTGATTATACCCCTTAGCTACTAATCTAGCATTATTTCTCACAACAACTCCTAAATCATTCATTTTATTTTTGAACACCCACTTAGTTCCAACTACACTTTGATCTATTGGCCTTTCAATTAGCTTCTAAATATTATTTCTCTTGATTTGATTTAACTCTTCTTGAATGGTCAAAATCCAAAATTCATTCAAAAGAGCTTGTTCTATAATAGTGGGTTCAATCATTGAAATAAATGCTGAATGATTTACCTCTTTCCTCAAACTATGCCTAGTCCTAACTCCTTTACTCGATTCTCCTAAAATTAATTCTTTAAGATGACTTCTAACAGATTTCCATTCTCTAGGCAATTGATTTTCTTCTTCTTTTTCAACCCTTTCTTCAACTTTTTGATCTTCAAGTTTTTGGGTTACTACCTCAACCTCATCTTCATCCAACTTAGACTCTTTACTATCATAAGATTCATCAAAAATAACATGTGTGGTTTCCTCAACTACCAATGTTCTTTCATTAAAAATTCTATTGGATTTTCCAACACTTGAATAACCTAGAAAGATTCCTTCATCAGATTTTGGATCAAATTTTCTTAAGAGAGTTTAATCATTATTATGAATGAACACTTTACATCCAAAAACATGTAGATGTGAGAGGTTGGGACTCCTACCTTTAAGAAGTTCATAGGATGTCTTATTTAATTTAGACCTTATGTACACCCTATTCAACACATAGCATGCTGTACTAACTGCTTCAGCCCAAAAATATTTTGGAAGTGAATACTCTGCCAACATGGCCCTAGCAGTTTCAACTAATGTCCTGTTCTTCCTTTCTACAACTCCATTCTGTTGAGGTGTCTTAGAAGCTGAGAAGTTGTATTTAATTCCATGAGATTTGCAAAAATCATTAAACATTTTATTTTCAAATTCTCCCCCATGATCATTTTGGATAGTAACTATTTCAAAATCTAGTTTCCTCTGAATCCAAGTGACAAAATTTCTAAACTCTTCAAATGATTCACTTTTATGATTCAAAAATTTAATCCAGGTGAATCTTGAATAGTCATCCATAATAGCATACCCAAATCTTTTTCCTCCTAGGCTTAAGGTACTAACAGGTCCAAATAAATTCATGTGAAGAATTTCTAAGGGCTTGTTAGTCCTAATTTTCTTGATTGAATTGAAAGAGGATCTCACTTATTTTTTTAATTGACATGCATCACACAAGTGATTTTAGTGAAGTCTAATTTGGGTACACCTCTGACTAGTTGCTTCTGAGTGATTTTTCTAAGATTTCTCATACTAGCATGACAAAGCCTTCTATGCCATAACCATGATTCATCAGATACAGTTTTCAAACACAGAGTAGTAGAAGGTCTAAAAGAATTCAAATCTAGTATGTAAACATTATTAACTCTATCACCATTCAAAACAATAGTTTCATTCAGACTAATAACACAACTAGTATGCAAAAACTTTATATGATAGCCCTTATCACATAATAGACTTATACTTAATAGATTGTGTTCAAACCTTCAACCAATAGTATATTTTCAATCACAAAGTTTCTAGAGTTTCCAATTATACATGTACCTACCACTCTCTTGGTAGTATTATCTCCAAGTGTAACCTTGCCTCCATTCCTGGCTTCCAGTGATATAAATTGATTCGTATCTCCAGTCATATGCTTTGAACAGCCGCTGTCCAGGTACCAAATACTCTCACGAGGTCTTGTGTGAGAGCATTCCTACAAAATGATCAAATGTTAGTCTTGGGAACCAAACAAGTTTGGGTTCTCCTCTTGACAATTTTAAACTAGATGCATGTGTGATATGCTGTGATTTATGCACCTTAGATCTCCACACTAAATATGTTCTATATTTAAGTGTACAAGTGTGGGAAATATGTCCTAAACTGCCACAAGAAAAATACTTTATTCCTGAAAAAGGATTCACCAATCTATTCTTCCTAAAAATTTTCTTCTTAGATTTTGAACCAGTGGTCTTGTAGTATGATTCAAAAAAATCTTCAAATTTAGCTAGATTTTTATTTTCTTTGAGTGCTTTTAACTGAACTTTAAGATAAGCATTAGCACTTTTTAGAATCAAATTATCAATCTTCAAATAATGCTCTCTAGAATCCGATTCATCCATAAAAGTCTTAAAATCATTTTCAAGTTCAGTGTGAGATGATTTTAAAAGATTATGCTGTTTGTTTAAATCATCAAACTCATCCAACAAAGTTATGTTATTGCTATCAATTAATGCATGATCTTTCCTAAGGATCTCATATTCTTTCTGCACCTCTCAATAATCCAAATTTAATTTAACATGCAGTTTTTTCAGTTTCCTATATGCTGTATGTATGCATTCAGAAACATCAAATAATTCTTCATAACTTAAGTCACATACCTCTTCTTGATCTAATTGATCAAGATTGTCAGCCATTAAGCACAAATTTGTGACTTCCTCTTCTGGTGCAGTTTCTGAGGAATCTGAAGCTGAGTCCGCCCAAAATGCTCGTTGAAGTCTCTTTTTACCCCTTCTTTCCTTTGGTTTCTCCTCGGCCATCTCCTTGCTAGGATTTCCTTTAAGATTGGGGCAGTCTCTCTTTATGTGTCCTGGCTTCCTGCACTCATAGCAAATAACTTCATTAGAAGCCTTTACATTCTTTTGGAACTTACCTTTGTTCCACTGTTGGCGTCTTCTCTGCTTTCTTTTTAGGAAACTTCTAAATTGCATTGTCATCAAGGCGATATCCTCTTCATCCTCAGGTAGTGACTGATTACTTTCTGAATCATTTCACTTTCTAAATCATAGACCTTCAAAGCTATATTCTTCTCCTTTCACTTCTCACCTGCATTAATCTATCTTTGAGTCACAGATTGCTCGTAAGCAATTAGTAATCCAAGAAGATTATCAACAGAATAAACATTCAAATCTTTAGATTCTGTTATTGCAGTTATCTTTGCATCATATACAGTAGGTAAATAATGAAGTATCTTGTTAACTTTTTTTGCATTTGTCAACTTCCTACCTAAAGCATGCAATGAAGTGGCTATGTGTGTAAAATATGTGTACATGTCTGAGATTGATTCATTCGATTTCATGCGAAATAGTTCATAGTCGTGCAAGAGAATGTTCAACCTAGTTTGCTTCACTTCATTTGTACCTTCATAAGTAATGCAAAGCCTATCCCAAATTTCTTTTCCTGATTTACAAGTCAAAACACGCATGTAATCTTCTAATTTTAAAGCACAAAAGAAACTATTCAAACACTTTGCATTTAATTGAGTTAGCTCACGTTCTTCTACAGTCCATTCGGTAAAAGGTGTTTGAACTCTAATTCCTTCTACAATTCTAGTAGGTTCAGTATAACCTTCCTGTACTAACATCCACATGCGATAATCAAGAGATTATAGAAATGTAGACATGCGAGTTTTCCAAAAATTAAATGGGATATTATCAAATAAAGGTGGTCTAGTGATCGAGTAACCTTCTAAAGTATTTTTATTTCCAAAATTAGCCATGATCGAATTTCAAAAAGTATTTTAAACAGTGATCTTTGAAATTAGCTCTGATACCACGTGAAAGTGCGAATAGGTTGTTAGACCTATTGCTCCCGCCCCTAGGCTAACCAAGAGGGGGGTGAATTGGTCCTTTAAAAATTTACTCTTGGGATTTTGAAAAATTTTAAAGCTAATCGTACAGTACGATCTTACTTCGTACAGTACGAATAGAATTAATTTTTGCTCTTTCTTTAAACACAGTTATTCAACCACAAAGAAAATAAATTGCGGAAAAATAAAATGCAGAAAAGTAAACAGTGAACAGAAAACACCAGAATTTATAGTGGTTTGGTCAAACACGACCTACATCCACTCCCTAGAGACTTCTTCTCTAGGTATTGCATTAAACTCAAGTGACTCTCCTTTTGCCCCCACGCAAGGTGGAGAAGCCTTTACAAACTCTCTTCCACCAACCCGGTGCGGCAGAGAACCGTCGTCCTTTTTCACCCTCCTGGTGAAGGCAGAGAATCAAACGTCCTTTTATACTCTCCAAGTGCGGCAGAGAACCGTCATCCTTTTTCACCCTCCAAGTGACGGCGGAGAACCGGAATCCTCTCGAACAAGTACTCTTGCAAAAGTCTCCAAGGAAGATAGGAAGATGCTAGATGAACAAGTAAAGAAATCCTCACAATTGGATAACCTTGTGAATCCCTTCATAATTTTCTCTTCAAAGATTTCTCAACTCTCACTCTCAAACACTCTCCCAATCACTCTCCCTTTCACTCTCCAAAAGTATTTTCGCAGAAGGATTTTTCCTTCAGTCAGTTATTTATATACTTGGGATTACAAAAACTATCCAAAAACTAAAAATTTCAAGTTTAACCCGTACCGAACGTCCTGTACGATTGACGATCGTACCGTATGAATAGTTCAAAATATTGAACGATTCATCCCGTATGAACCATGAGACAAACAAGTTAGAGCCGTTCGTATGAACATTTTGTCCCGTATGAACCCTTGGATGATCCAAACAGAGCGCTTCGTACGATCAACTCGTCCCGGATGAACCCTTGGACGATCGGAACAAAGCGCTTTGTACGATCAACTCATCCCAGATGAACCCTTGGACGATCCAAATAGAGCGCTTCGTATGATCAACTCGTCCTGGACGAACCCTTGGATGATCCGAACAGAGTGCTTTGTACGATCAACTCATCCTGGACGAACCATTGGACAAACCGAACAAAGCGCTTCGTACGATCAGTTCGTCCCGTACGAACCCTTGGACGAACCAAATTCAGAGCTGTTCGTACAGCAAAAACTCATGTACGAATAATAATTCATACTGTACGAACTTGACTTAGAAAAATTTCTTGGTATATGGGTTCGATATGGAGGACATATACAACAGATCATCCCGTACGATATCAAATCGTAATGTACGATCAGTTATAAAAAAAATTAAATTTTTACTCCCCCAATGTGTGTGTGTGCACAGTTATCCAACTTACAATCACACTCTCTCAGACTCAAGAAAAATAAAATTTACAGACTTCATTTACAGTGAACAAATGAACTTGAAGTCTTCAGTAATCTGGAGTGTAAATTTTCTGAAAAATACTTTAGTACACACAACAAAAACTTAAATATTTGTTAGGAGATGAATAAAACAAATAATAAGCTTTTATAATTATCAAAACATAAACTATCATTAGAATTCACTTAAACAAACAGATTTACCCAAATCATAACATATCAACCGTCTATACAAACTGACATCATATAGTATGAATAGTTCAAAAAGAACTCATTCATCCGGTAAGATCGTGTACGCACCTCATTTTATACTTTTTGAGTCATCTGTATGAACCCTATTTTATATAGTATGAATAGTTCAATCAAATCATATTTTTTTTAGTATGAAAGTGGACAACACCATTTCATACTCTGTGAATGATGTGTACAAAAATATATCGTACAGGTCGAACCTAAAATTGTATAGTATGAATAAATCAAAAATTACAAGTTCATCTGGGATGATCTGGTATGCATCCATTTTGTATTCTGTGAGTTGTCTGTACGAACCAAGGATCGTATAGTGTGAACAGTACTTAAAAAATTTTCTTGCATGATTTGATTAACTTTATTTTTGGGAGGAACTACAATGACAAATCATCCAGTACAATTTGAAAATCGTAAAGTATGATTAGTTTTAAAATTTTAAGTTTTTTTAATCACTCTCCAGTGTATGTGTGTACGGTTATCCAATTACAATAATACTCTCTTAGACTCAAGAAAAATAGAAAAAGTATAGACTTCAATTACAAGAAACCCTAATCTAATCTAGCTTGAAGTCCCCTGAAACGTAAGTACAAACAAACAATATAAACAAAATATACCCAATAAATGTTAGGAGAAATAGTAATCAACCCAATAATATTTTAGTATCATCAAAAACTCACATAATATAAAAATATAGTTTTGAAAACTAAGTTGCAATAATCTCCTTCTATTTTATGATGGTAAAATAATTATTATTTGAGTTAACACTTAAGCAATTTTTCTCCTAAGCTCCTCCTAAATGAATGACCAATTTAAAATAAGGGATTCTATTGAAGTTCAAAAAAACACATCCACAAAATAAGAAGTAAAAAAACACAATAAAAAGAAATAAAATAAAACAAAATACTAAGTACACAATAAAAAACCAATCAAAAACAAATCAAACAAGAATAAAAAATAATAACACAATCAAAAATAATAACCCACTACACACATCATAAATAACAATCAATGCAATCAATGCAAGCATCAATTAAATCCAAGCTTCAATCAATGCAAGCATCAAATAAGCACAACAACATTAAACAATAACTAATGATCAAATAATAACTTAACTCACCCTTTTGACAACAATAAAAAGAGAAGTGTTTCTTGAAAAGATAGATTTTGAAAAATAAATCAAAATAGTTGAAAAGAAGAAAAAGATTTTTAAAGTAAATGCAAATACAATATTAAATCCCTAATATTTAAGAAAAAACTCAAATTTTAAATCAAAGAACAACTAAGATAAGAAAAGTCAACCAAGTTCATTGTTCATTCTAGACAAATCAAATAAAAATAATTATTGCAAAAATGATGAAATAAAGATTAATCAGTTTCTTATTCAATAGAGAAGATTATTGTCAATTATATGAATTTATATAAGAGATAGAATGACAAAATAAAAACATTATGAATTTTTCAATTGGTGACATTGTGCATCTTTTCAATATTTTGTGGCACATTTTATGCATCTTTTTAGTTTAGACTAAAAAGATTAGACTAATTTTGTGCCTCTTTTAACTTTGGTGAACATTATGCATCTTTTTTGTTTGACACGCTTTACGTATCTTTTATAATTTTCAGTCTTTCCAATATCATTAGATTTTTAACACAAATTCTAATAATTAACAAAGATAAACACATTGAAAAAGAAATAAAATAAAAATAAAACATCTATTTTGCAACAGTTTTAGCTAAATAAAAATTGTCCATAAGAACATGAAATTGATTTTTTAATCTACATCCAGTTATAATGTAATTTAAATTTTTGAGAGATTTAATTTTATAAGGAAATTAATTTGCATAGCAAAGTAATTCAAAAATTCATTCTAGAGATCAACTATAAATGATTTGTCTTTAAAAAAATAACCAATTCAAGAAGAGAAATTTTAATGCATGTCAACACAACATTTCATCATTTAATTTAATTTTCAAAACACATACAAACATATTTTTCTATTTAACATAACATCATCCCAGAAATTCAAGAACAACAACATGAAGAAACTAACACATGAAATCACTGAAATCGCAGAAAAATATCTCAACAATAAATACAAAAACTCATCAGCAACTACAACATAGAAGTACAACTAATAATCAGAGGGGCCTTGGTTTGGAGGTGGCTGAGGGTTGAATGATGTGAAGTAGCTATTGATCGTAGGCACATTTGTGTTGATAGAGATGATTTGCCCTCGGATCCACACCATGTCCTTGTTGTATCTAGAATCCTACTGGTTCAGGTGATTCTCAATTTGATCAAAGCGTTGATCAAAATGAGTTTCCTGTTTGTCGAAATGGTGGACCATTTCTTGGTAAAAATTTTGATCGGGTCCAGGTGTAGGAGCTGCTTCTTCTCCCTTAGAATCATCTCCCTTAGAACTTTGATCTCGCCCAAACAGTGTACAGAAAGAGGCATCGATAAAGTAAATGAGAAGTTTATTTGGAGGTTTAGGATGGATCAAGTTGTATTTCTTTTCCAGAATGCAGGTAATTAGGTGTCATAAGGCCACATTTTTCTTTCTCCTATTATGAGGAAGTCCAATATCATAAAGTTTATAGATGTAGTCCATGATTAGTTGGGCTTCATCAATAGGAGTTTTGGTAATGATCAAGTATGTGATGGTGGATAAGAGAGGAGTCAAATTTATACGATCACCAGCTTTTGAAATTATAGAGGTTTTCAAAATGTGCTAGATGATCTTAACATTCTAGTTTAGGGTATAAACACGAGTAAGATGGCTTACTTGTTCAACACCTTTAAGAGTTAGGTTTACATCGGTCCAATTATAATCTGCTCTAAAGGTTATTGTATATGGTCTAACTCCTACAGTCCTAAAGTAAAGAAAGTTCCCTAGATCTTTCTTAGTTATTTCAACTTGTTGCTTAAACATGTAAGAGGTCATCCTAGTCTGATCTTGACTCATTTCAATGTCTGTAAGAAATATTTGAAAAGTTTCACGATGGTAGGCATAAATCAAGATAAGGATAAAGGAAAACTGGGTTGAGGCAAATATGGGGCATGATAGAAAAGTTGATGTCACTCTGAATGAGGAGTCAAGAAGGGGTTATTTTAGCTGTAACATACCGAAAGAAGGCTTTCTCATTTTCCTTAGAAAGGAAGTTGTCATCCCTACCAGATTGAGAGGACGAGCCCTTAGAGGTACGAGGTTGTTTGCTAATGCTGGCCATCCCTAAAGTTTGGACTCAAGAAGGTTTAGAAATAGAGGAGAATGTGAAGAAAAACTTAACAAATGGCTTCCAATTTAAAGAAAATGACCTAATCGTACAATACGAAAATTAGATTGTACGTATGATTTTGAAATCATACAAGACGAAATATTTTTCGTACATACGAACAGAAACAGCCAAAAATGAAATGATTTTTCGTAAACTGCCACTCTCAAGGAGTCATTTCATACAGGCTTTTTGGCCACATAATCATATAGACGAACAAGTGTTCGTTTGGGATGATCAAAATATTAAAGATCATTTTTATGACAGTTAAGTTCGTCACATGAGAAACTGACAACTGGATCGTACAGATGAAGTGTAATTTCATACGTATGATCAGACAAAAACTAACTGACCGTTTTGGAAAACTATTCCCAATCATATAGACAAAAGATGATCGTACAGATGATGATGACATCGTACAGTGCGATAGGCAAAACAAATCTCAATTATGTGTCCTCAACTCAGAAAATCCATATGCATGATGTAGAATTCGTACAGTACAAAAATATTTCATACAGTACGACGAAAACTCTTAAAATAAGTCATAAAAAATAATCACACAAAAACTAATGACAAGCAACAATTAAAAACAAAACCAACAATACAATACTAACCAAAGAGAAACACACACAACTAATGAAACAATTAAACACCAACAACCAACCAAAACACTGACAAACAAACACATCAATACATTATAAATTCAATTTACAGAATTTAATTCTAAGCCTCAAGATTAATATGGTTCTTAAAGTGCTAAATGTTTCAAAAGCTAGTAGTTTTGTGAAAATATCTGCAAGTTGATTATCCATAACAATATGATGTAATTCAATTTCTCCCTTAATTATATGATCTCTAATGAAGTGATGCATAATATCAATATGTTTGGTTCTAGAATATTGAATAGGATTCTTTGAAATGCAAATGACACTTATATTATCACAAAAAATTAGAATAATATCAATAGAAAATCCTAAGTCAATCAGTTTTTGCTTTAACCAAAGAATCTGTGCCACACAACTACCAAAGGCAATGTATTCTGCTTCAGCAGTAGAAATGGCTACTGAATTTTATTTTCTACTAGACTAAGAAACTAAAGAGTTTTCTATGAAATGACAAGTTCCATAAGTACTTTTTGATCAACCCTACATCCTACAAAATCTGAATTAGAATATCCAATGATTTCAAATGAAGAGTTATGCTTAGGATATTAAATTCCTAAGTTTTGAGTTCCCAAAAGATATCATAGAATTCTCTTAACAATAGTTAGATGTGATTCCTTTGGATCAGATTGAAATATAGTACACAAATAAATACTAAATATGATATTTGGTCTGCTGGCAGTCAAGTAAAGCAATGATTCAATTATTCCTCTAAATTTCTTTTGATCAACAGATTTTCCTTAGGATCCTTATCTAATTACACTTAGAAACTCATTGGTGTACTCACTGATTTAGCACTATCTATCTCATATTTCTTGAGGATATCTTTAATATATTTTGACCAACTCAGAAATGTCCCATCCTCCTATTGCTTAATGTTGAAACTAAGAAAGTAACTCAAATCTCACATCAAACTCATCACAAATTCACTACTCATTATCTCTGAAAATTCATCACAAAGATTTTTATTGATAGATCCAAACAAGATATCATTAATATATATTTGAATAATGAGTATGTTTGAGCAACTTGATACCACTTGAAAGTTCGTGTAGGTTATTAAACCTAATAAAACTATCCCAAGGCTAACCAAGAGAGGGATGAATTGGTTATTTAAAAAATATCTTGGTAATTTAAAAAACTGATTAAAGATCTTGAGCATAATTATAAAATTTTTCAA